>JADDOH010015239.1:0-64305 GCA_016648135.1 Agrypnia vestita
TAAATACGGATTATGGCCCCAAGCACAGCGCCCATGCCTAATCCACATTACAGAAGTGTACAGAGAGAAACGAGGATACCTCATTACTAACAATTAAACTAAAATTATCGTATTAGTTTCGGAGATTCATCTTTTCATCATTTTATTTTTTACGCTTACGCAGCTCCCCAGTTGAGAAGTCTCCAAGGTAAGTGTTGTCCGGGAACGAAATATTCCTGACTCTTGCATTCACTGTTAGTCGGAGTTCGTGACAAGTTCAGATGCTTGTTAGATATCAGCCATAATTTAAATGTGAAAGGGTGTGGATATTAATGCATGGATAGATATAATCCAACTTCGTTACACAAACTCTAAATTGATCATGATTCTGAGCATTCTTCATGGGTAAGTAGAGAAAATTTTGTAAAAGACGCAAACATTCTAAATTTTTAGAACAGATGAAACTACATTTTTAGAACAGATAACAAAAGTTTGCACTTAATTGACGACTCTTCATATTACGGATCATTTTATAAATTACAATTTTGGAGAAGCAACAAACAATGGGTTATTTGTGATGTACTTTACCAACATTGCCAGTCAAGTATTGTAGTCTTCTCCAGGGAATTCCGGTCTTGGAATCAAATAACCAAATCGCTTAAATCTTTATTGTGAAGATACAACAATATTTGATGGCAAAGCATTATGCGTGGCGGTTGTGTCTTTCCTCTCAAAGAATTCAGTTCAAGAATGGCGCACCCCATACTCGGCATGGTCACATCAATACTTCTTCCATCCTTTTCGCGCATGCAGACATATGCAACATCTAGATATATTACAGTATGTATTGGTATTTTTATAATCACAATACAGTAAAACTCATTTAATTTTTTTTAATTTTGTCTGCCTCGTGGTTGAGCAGCTCTGGTGATTTGAGGATTTCAGACCCCTGCACCATAAATCAATACATTTAACGTCACGCCAGTCAATTATAATTCGATAAATTAAAATAAGTTATAAAAAATTAACAATATGCGCGGCTGCTTGAGCGCACTACAATATCATCATAAAAGTTTCTATAATGTAAGCAATATCAAGACATGTACCAAATGTAAATATTTCTATCATTACAGGGGAAATATTAGCTTTGATTTAATATTGTACATTTTGAGTAAAGAAATTACTAGATATATTTGAAGAAAACTGATTTCTATCAAAACAAATACATAATAATATATGTATAAGTATTATAAAAATTAAAAAATCAACACACAATTTTTTCTCAGTTCAATTTTTTATTAAACACACAGGATGATCAACAATCAACTGATCAGTTGATAATGCAGTTAATCAGTTCTGTGTGTGTTTAATTGAAATTTAATAAAAAATTGAACTCGGAAAAAATTATGTGTTGATTTTTTAATTTTTATATAAAATTTTGCTTTAGGAGTTCTTTATAATAATGTCAGTGTTAAAAAACTTAAAACACAACAATATATAAGTATTTATTTTTTCCTTCATAAAAAGCAACCACTTTGTGGTTTGACTTATTAGTTAAAATAAAACACACTTTGTATAAAACCACAAATTTTATTAAATATAACGCCATTCGCCAAATGTTTTTTTACAAAATTTTATAAAATTTCTGGTTTTGTACAAAGTGATTATGTTTTATATATGTAACATTCATTATTCACGAAGTGTAAAATGTTTTATAATGGCAACAATACATGATTGTTATGATAATGCAAATCAATGAGAACAGTCCCGTATTTCTTGAAAGATGCAAAAATATGATTGTTTTTCCAAAATTAACAGCAGTTGCATCGCGGTTTCCTTATTCTTGGTATCTTTTATTTCGAATTAGGTTTTGATTGTCTGTCTCTCAACATTGCTTCTTCGGCGAGGCAGGCAGGGTACAATAATTTTTTTGGTCCTTTGAATTTCAAATAAACGACGTTCTTCAGCATGCTAGTTGTGCACTGTTCTGTATTACCTAGTTTATTTCAAGAATTTCTATAATTTCGAAAGAATAATTGATTGTCACTTTACTACAAAACTAGTTAGATGCAGTTCTGTCAGGAACATATCTTAATAAATTGAATCCCGATTTGTGAAATAGCCAAAAATATTAATTGCTTATTATAAACCGTTAATTTCTACATTACATTTAAAATACAAAAATTGTTGTGAAAATATGTTTCTTCAAATAATGCTTAGTGCAAATATCCTGAACTTGCACTTTTTGCTGTGATTGGGTTATAAAATCCCTCTTGATGAAATAGAGATTGACCCAAAAGTTTGATGTCTTCCATTCAAGTTGCCTAGGAGAACTCTTGTAGATACAGAGGCACTTTGTAGAATTGAATCAAGGTGATAGATGGACAAAAATGTGGAGTGTGAGAAACAAGTCCGGCTCCACCTATGAAATCTTCTGGTATTCATGTAAGTGTTGCGATGTATTTAGAGGTATAAAGTAGTGCATGGCTTTTAGCAAGTAAGAAAGCCATAAGGTAGGATGAATAAAACTGTGGGCGAAAAAAAACAAAATATCTCTTAAAGCCTTTGTTATTTTTATCTAATTTTTGCACCAGTAGTTTTTTTTCTCTCATAAGAACATTGAACCAAGTTGACTAATATCGTTGTTTCTTGCCAAATTTTTCAAATAATTAATCATGTCATTTATCCTTTTTCAAAAATTAAAATAGTCGCATTTTATTTTATTTTCTTACTCCTCTAACTTTTCCTTGCTAGATATATATCTAAAGAACAACTCTGCGCACTTAACACAAAATTAAATTTTATTAATTTATTCGGTTGTTCCTTTCGCCCACAGAAATATTCACGGTAGGTATATTCACTTAAGTTTGTTTTAAATGATTCGACATTTACATTCAATAATTAAAAACTAACTTGTTACATTTACATTTTAATATAAATGTTACAAGTTAGTTATTAATTATCGAACAGCCAGAGAAGGAATGGAATGGGAACAGGGGCGTGTAGTGAGAACAAGAAGCATCACTTTTTCCTAAGCATATATTTTGAAAAGAAACCAAAGAAGAGATATATCTCATAATATTCCTATCACAATAATTAACATGTTATTCAGATTTTAATATTTCGTAATATTCTGCCTGATAAATATTTAATTACAATTTTTTTTCCAAATATATTGTCGCTGTATATATAATTAAGCCAATGTGCCGATTAATACATTCTCAGATGAATGAATCAATTTGTCAATTTTTCATATAAGTAATAGAGATATACTAAAAAAAACATTGCCGTTCATCTGGCAAGTCTGCCTAGTAATTATTTAAAATATTTTTTATAAATCTAGTCTGTGCAATTATTTTTTAAAACAGTTACATTTGTTTATTTCAGAGTGTACTAAAACGGCACATAGGCTTAATTATATATACAGCGATGATATGTTTAAATAAAAGTCATGTTTCTTGTTCTCACTGCACGGCCCTGGATGGAAGGTGTGGGAAAAGACAAGCGATAACTTCTTTCTTGGTTCTGCTTTTCAGGTAAGTCAGTAAGCCCTCTAATTAGTCACGCTACGCCAACGCAAACATCTCTCAAACAGGCTTCAGATCACCATAGCACCATATATGTCATCTTGTACATACCCAACACAATTTAAATTCTACTCTTTCAGGTCAACCAATGTAGCCACACAAAGTATTGTTAATGTTAACTCTAATAAAAAGCTATTGTTTCTTATAACCAAGTTTGCTTATTAACTCTGAACAGTGTCCCTCCTTTTTATTATTTCGTTAATACATATGTGTCAGAACATTTGTCAAAGAAGAAACATATTGATTTATGGAAAAGTTTGTTTTTTAAATCCCATTGACAAAATAATTTATGTAATTGTCATGTCAGAATTATTTTTTAAAACATTTTCACCTCATTCTTGTGTCCAGTTTAAGCGCAGCGCTTACTTTTTTAATATGTTTGAAAAACTTGATATATTTTTATTTAAGGCATTGCTGTGAATGAAGTGTTCAGGAACTGCGAGAAGCATGTGTGCGAGCTGTGCTCGGAGCTGGTGGAATTGCCAGTGTCCCTGCACATGATCCACGAGCACTGCGGATGTGGGCGCAATGCCAACGGAATGGGCTACAACTACACGGGACTTTACATCCGCGGTTGGCAGGGACAATGCGGGGTTGCGGGGGAAGGTAAGCGGTGCACTCCAGAAACCATATTGTTATACTAACAATCATTACAATCTAGTAAAATAAGCTTTTTACAGCAAAGCCACTAGTCTTTTTTTCTATGACATTGGGCTTAACTCTAATGTATGAAAGAGAATTTCGGAATTGCCGCGAAAATAATAAAAGTAGACTAAATGCGGTAGCTAAGGTGCATGTCTTTATTATTCTTTTATTTTTTAACAAACAGACCATCAACAGGCCATTAATGACCCTAACAGACATTAAAGTACAAAATATGAATATTTTGTGAAAATTTGAATATGATTTAGTTACACAACACACTTTTTACGGTTAATTAATAATTAATAATGAAAAATAATAAATGATAAAATAAAATGAGAATAATATTCAGACTAACGCAAATCAATAAAAAAAAAATTCGGAATAAGTTCCAGATTAATAAGTTTTTTGACAATACACTTTTTATGATAAATGGAAATAAATAATTTTTTAATGATAGAATGACTTGTAAATAATATTCAGAAAAAAATATCTCAGATCAATAAATAGTTCAATAAAATTCTTTATACTGTAGAGTAGAGAATGAGTAGAGAGTTTATAATATAGAGCGAGAAGAGATCAAGTTAGTGGAGAATGAACAAATTATTGTAAATTAACTGGTTGTAAACCTCTTTCCATTTAAGAAAAATACTTGAATTAGTATGTGCATGATTTTTATTTTCTTATTTATTTTAGAAATTCGTGACTTATATATCGCTCATGATAAAACAATACCTTGTAAGCCACTTAATACAGATTTTACAGGGGAGGCAAAAAATTGCATAATACTTAGATTCTTTACGATAGAATATGAGGAATTGCTTTAATGGAAAAAGAGACACAAATAATTGTTTTTAAGATACAAGCTATTGCCGGATTACATTTAGATTACATTACAGATTACATACAATCCACACTTTTTAAAGACAAATACATAAATAAACTTCATTTTGACAAAAGTGTGCACTTTTGTGTGAAGGAAGGGTATTATGTTTTAATGTATGTATTTGTTATATTGTGAAGTTATTGTAAAATGGTGATCACAGTCAGATAAACACGGATACTATAGAATAACTATCACACCCACATCAGTGAGCTAAGAATAGCAATTTATGTCTTCACTACTGCGCAGATCAATATATGAAAGCGATAATTAAGTTTATAATTTACTATGTGGTAATAACATAGTAAATAATGAATTGGATAGATTCTTGTTGCGGGTTGCTCTTGGGATAAATTATTTAGGCTTAGAAAATACCTTATCCCTGGAAACTTTCTTCCACGCAGGTTACATGGGACCCGGATACATTTTCTGCGAATGGTGTAGGGAAAAGTGTATGAAAAACAAAGGCACATCATCCGTGAAGAATGATGCGCCCTCCGATCCTGCTGAGACGACATCCACAAGACAGCAGCAATATCTTCCTCTGCATGGGAAGCACCATGCAATCTTGAAGAGGAACGCTCTGTTTCTGTTGGAACTGGAGTCGGCCGCGGTAGAAGGTAATCTTTTTTTTATTATAATATTATTATTATTATTATTTGTTATTTTTGATAAAGTAGTAAACTAAAACATTTAAAATAAAGAAACAATTTTTCTACTATTTCCTACTATTTTTCTACTAATAGTAGAAAAATTGCTTATAAGCTAATGCTGCATAAGCTCCGAAATTCTGTTTTTATTAACAAATAATATTGGGATGGAATCTTTATGATTCTTTAAGATTCTTTATGATGTTAAGATATGACCACAACATATAAACCTAGATCAAGATATACTTCTTTTTAATAATATTGTTATTACATTTACGGTGAAAACAATATGTATAAGGCAAAAAATCTCTCTTGATTAAATAAACAGAATATAGTAGAGTTAGTCCACACTACTTTACGGCAAGAATCCACCTATTTTTGTTTTTGTTACTAGTTATAAAACACCCTGTGTAGACATATATATTTTCGAGGAAATCAAATAAATTTTTTAGCAGAATTAGTTACGTTTGAAAATGGAATTGCCGCAATAATAGTTTAATACAATCTTTTTCAGAGGATCGGAAAAGTATAACTTCCCTGCAAGGCGTCCCTCCCTGGCGCCCCGTGCCCCCCTTCACTGCACTGCGTCTCCTGCAGCCCGACCAGGCAGAGCAGGTGGCTGCCAACAATGACGTACGTCCATTATAATTTGCAACATTCTACGTTAAGTCACGTCGTGATCATGAAATGCATCATCCTGAATCAGTTGAATTTAATATGCATTTCTTGCACTTGCATAATGAAATTAAAGTGATTTTAAGCTAAATATTAAATATTAATAATAATAAATATTAATAATAAAAAAATAAATAATAAATATTAAATATATTTTGCCTTTCTTTAGTCTTTACTTGTTTTATAGAGTACATAAATATTATTATTATGATAATAATATCTGAAATATTATTATTATAATAACAATATTTTTATATGCATGTTCTGAGAACACAATTACTGTATTTTGTCGACCAAGGGATACTAACTAATTAAAATAAATTACAGAAGTCTCCGGAAACAAATAATATGTATGGATGCCTTTATAGGGTGGCTACAAGGCTTATGAACTGTATTGGCTGGCTTAAGTGATCATTTTATTTGAACACGTGATTACACAGTTGTACAAACTAACCTCGGAAACATTATTGTTTTTTGTTACAGTTCTTCAGCGACTACAGTCCGGAAGGAGGGGCAGAGGCGGTGGGCGCCAGAGTGCCGCGCTCGGCCTCTATGGGGCAGGATGGCTCGCAACCCCTGAGGCTCTGTGATGGGGCACAGCGCAAGAGAGAACGCTCCTGTTAGTTTATTGAAGTGCACCTATAGACGTTATTCTTGTACTGTTATGTCTCATAGCTAGTAAGCAAAAATGCTATTTTTAATAGAAAACATTTTTTATACTTTGGATTAAATGTCTACAGTTACAGAGATAAGCGACATCAAAGTTTGCAATTTTTTTCACTTTGATACAAGTCAAATAAAATCATCAAAATCTTGCAGGTTTTTGAAAAATATTTTTTTGTAAGGTTTTTGTCATTTTATTTGATTTGATGAAAGCGAATAAACTTTTAAAATTCCGTACAAGTTACTGTAGTGATACTCCAACTTTTTACAGAAAAAAATATTAAAAAAAAATGCAAACTGATGTCGCTTATCTTCGTAATTATCAATCCAAAATGTAAAGAATATTTTCTATTTAAAATTGTATGAAGAAGACCACTCTGAAGTTTTTGCTATTAACTATAAGACACCCTGTATAACATTAAGAATATTTACATAAATAATAATCATGATGACAGACACGCAATATGATAAATTCATGCAACGGGTGGTACCCCACCACCCATACAGAACTGAACTTAAAAAAGAGATCATCAGCAATTAATTCTTCTCCAGTCATGTCATTCCCGGGTTGTAACGTAACGTTAGGCCAGCGCCACATTGTGCGGACCTTCCATCGCAGGTTTTCCACGGCGGGACACCGCTACATTTCT
This sequence comes from Agrypnia vestita, assembly GCA_016648135.1. Lineage (NCBI taxonomy): Eukaryota > Metazoa > Arthropoda > Insecta > Trichoptera > Phryganeidae > Agrypnia > Agrypnia vestita. The sequence continues at coordinate 7,730 of JADDOH010015239.1, forward strand.
TTCCATTATGTAATACGCACTGAGCGGACAATCAACGACATAGCATCTGCGCAGTGTGGCACTGGCCATGGTTTCACAAAATTTATCGGCAGTTATTTCACGTATTTGAAATGATGTTGAATGGTTATAATGAACTAAACACACCCAGGAAGCAAGGCAATCCAATAAGCAAATACATACTTGTGAATTTTAATTAAATTTCGGTATTTTTTTTCGGTAGGTTAAATATTGATGAAAATGAAACAAAATATTACAGTATTGCCGAAGAGGTTCCTGGAATTGTAAATTATCAGGTGCACCTGCTAATACAATTGTGTATTCTCAGAATGGATTTTTCGATCAATTAAGAATGTTTGCATACTTAAGAATGAAAATAAAACAAAAATTAGTATAGCCAATGCAATTCTGCGAGTATTATCTATTGCAAGCCAAGTCTGTATATTCATATTTGGGATTAAGTTTTATTGACTCGCCTTTTCAAATAATACAGTTTTTGTCTCTGCAAGAATTATCTATTGTAAGCTGCCCATTTTGTGAATCTTGGGATTTATTCGGGCTAGTTGTTTTATTAACCTATTCCAATACTACAGGTTTTTTTCAGCGGCTAGAACTTTTGTGACATCGCCAAAACTACTTAATTTTTATTGCGCCCATTTTTCATTTTTAGGAATGTTAAACAAAATTTCGTTTTCCGAAAAACGTATGATGAAGATTTATTTATATGGATAAATTGAGTTTGGCTAAAAATATTTTCACTACTTAGGTGAGAAACGGAAGTAAGTGGAAAACATATTAAGCCTAAAAAGTAAGCGATTTGCATGGGACTTTTTCGGGACCACAGATTATTTAGTGGCGAATCTTAATAAAAGTGAATTTATTAAGCGAGTTTCACTGTATTTCTAATTTCAAAGTCTTTCTGTCGCACCTCACCCCTCGCCCCTCCCCAACATTTGAATTATATATGTAAACTAAGACATCTACAAAATACCAACTTTACAGGACATCTGTTTGAAGTCTAGCCAAAATGAGCGTATTTGTTCGCTTTAATTTTTATTGTAAAATTTTACTTTAAAAAAAGTAAAGTAATCTTTTTTTTAAATTATGTGTTGTGGAAAAGAGTATTTTCTGTGTATCGATACAAAAAATGCATTTGTATTGCTTGCCCAACATAAATTGGCGTGCGGCGACTTTGAAACTAAATCCTCCCCCGCCTGCATCCGGCAGTAACCCCTCACCCTGTCATTCAGTTCATTCTCGTATTTGAGCGTGAGCTGTGACATCTTGATTTCTAATACACACTGAATTATTATGTCCAAAACATCCAAAACGGTCCGGGATATTCTGTACATTATGTATTGTGTAATAAATTTACACCCTGGCAACTTCTGTTACGGGACAGGGACTCGCATGCCAATTTATACTAGTACGTCTATAGATGTCGCAGTTTACATAGGGACTGTTAAAATTTCATTTATTCACCTAAGTAATGTAGTAGGTGGTGACACCGTTGCAGGCAGTTCTTCTCTGCTGTTAAACCCCAGCGCGGCCCTGCTAGCACTGGCTGGACTGAGTCGCGAGGAGGTGAGCTCGGTGAGTCCAGTGACTGTCAGCATTGACAGCCTCCTAGCGCGTCCAGTGGTGGCACTGCTGCTTCTCGATCGCGATATTAATGTCCTCAAGAAAAAGATGATTGACTCGGTGAGGGTGGCTGCCCTCAGGAAATATGGGCTCGAGGTAATTAAGTCATGTTATTTAAGGCGGCACATTCACTACAAATGCATATTTTTTATTATTCATTTATATCAGAATGTATAAAATAAAATAATAAAATAACTTAAATAGAAACTTCTTTTATTGTATAAAAATAATAAAATGAAAATTATTTACAATAATTAAGATAATATAAGCATTAATTGACAGACTGTTGCCATAAAATTAATTTTCAATGTCTTAGAAATCTCCCTGAGTTAAGGAATATTTATATGTATGCTGAATATGTTTTCTTACTGATAAAACTGTACTAAAATAATTGAGAAATGTTTAATATTAATAAATTTATAATTTTTTAATTTTCAAGATAATTATTTTTAAATTTTTTGGTGATTTTTAACGCTTTTTATTCATATAAAGAAATATATTTTAAACAATACATTGTACTTACTCACATATTTTAAGGCTTCAAACATTATTTAAAACTAACTTTTTTAGTTACTTAAAAGTCACTTTGTTAAAAACATATTAATAATTATTTAAAAATAAAAATTCCAAAGTAAGAAATATAATAAATTTTCCTATTTTCAAGTTATAGTTCGTATTTTCAAGTCAAGTCAAATATAGAGTACACTGCAAAGGCCAGACGTGTCCCTGTACCTGCTTTTTTTTTATTAAAAATCACTATAATACGTATTTCAGCACAAAATTTGAATTTGAAGTAATATTATAGTATACTTTCAAAAGCTACTGATTTTATGCAGTAAGATTTTTAGCTAATTAAATGTGTATGAATTTCTCAGTTATGTCATTATTTCTAACATTACCAGGTCGTTATTAAAAATATAATACACGTTCCGATCTGTACAATAGAGATGGGTCATTCATGAACGAAATGTTTTTTAGATCAGTTAGATTACTGATCGAAAGAATGGGATAGTTTACTTGAGTGATCTATTGTTCATTATTTCAGTAGTTAGAAATATTTTTTTTTGGAAATGATGAGTATTTGTGGAAATTCATTGGTTATCAAATCCTAAATCATAAACCCGACAGCAATAAAATCTTTGGCAGATAAACCTATCTTCCCTCCCTAGGTAGCGAAATTTTTGTGGTGAACCAATGATGAAGTTTTTGGCAATCAAAATACCTCCCCCTCGGGCAGTGAAAAAATTTTGATAGCGGACTTGATGTGGATAAAACGAAATTTGCTATTAAAAATCAATAATTCAAATGAACGATTGAATGATTCAAAGTGAACAATTCACTCAACTGAACTAATTCTTCCCATCTCTATTTTGTAGGCATTGCATTCTAATAAAAAATATTATATGCTGATGTAACTAGATTTGAATTTTATTGAAAAGAGGTAGTTATACCAAAAAGGGTACGTAAGTAGTACAGGTTTATTCTACATGTAAGAATGAAAAAAAATTATTCAATGCAATCGAAATATAAGTTGGTTAAAGTTAACTTGGGCATCAGCCCCCGAATTCACAAGCATTGCCTCGGGTGCGAGGAATGGTTTGACTTCTGCTTAAGCTGCCAATGTCATTTAACTATCGCCACAGAACCATTTTTATTCTGAATAATGTTTCTATCAGGGTTCAAGGATATATATTCGCAGTTATATATATGTCATGGTATATATCACGATATATAACACAATATTTATGGCTTGATTTTTATTTTCGATATATATCCAAAAAAACTTACTGCGATTGTTAATAGATGGTGCCAGTTATGCTACAGGTTGTTTTTTTTTTTTCTGTGGTCATTACTAGATGGCGTTAGTTGTATTTTAAGAAGTGCTATAAGTTATTATTTCGATATCTGCGGTCGTTACTAGATGGCCCTTGTTGTATTTTAAAAAGTGCTATCGTTGTTTTTTAGTATAATTTGTTTCATATAATCTGTTGTTTACTTAAGTTTATTTATATATTTCTAGGCATTCAATTGGATGTTACACTCTGTGACTCAACCAACTTGCCTCCATGACCTCATGTGGTGGTTCAACAGCGCCATGGAGCAATACAAACCATCTGTGATTCCTGATGAAAACCAAGACACTGTAAGTTTTCTCATTAACAACACAATGCTATAGATATAATGACAGACATTGGGACCCCTCAATGTTTTGTGCAAAGCAATCTTGATGCAGACTTACCTGTTTCAGGCAAATGAAGACGAAACGTTGCAGCGGTCCGAGCAGCTGGCGGGCGCAAGTTTGCGTGAAGGGGTGCGAGGAGCGCTTCATGATTTGCTTCAGGCTGTGAGCAACCTGATGCCTGTTCTGCCGCCTGCCTCTCCTGTGGCCTTGCAAGCCGTCCGCTGCTGGGCTTTGCCCTATTCTGCTAAGGACCATCTCTTTCTGCACAGGTATAAACACTACTCAATGCAACATCATTTTCCACATAATTATTACAGTAAATTTATATGTATCCATTTCTTCAGATCCCAGATCTTCAACAATATCAGCAGGGTACTATCCCATACAGAGGAAGAGGTTAACGAAGATATGGCCGCTTCACGAACGAATGAACCGTCTAATTCTGGCGCTAATGATGCGGTGGCAGCAGCAGACACTTCGGTAATGAAGGTGCAATAATAATGTTACAGATATTTTATAACAGCTAGAGCTGTAAATAACATATTGTTACCATTTGTGTAGGAGAAGATAGAGATCCGGGTATCTCCGGATGTTACGGTGTGGTGTGATGTGAGCGTGTCATCCCGCCAAGCGCTCGTGGGTGCCCTGACGGACGGCTCTACCGAGTCATTTTGGGAGTCCGGGGATGAAGAGCGCGGCCGTTCCAAGTGGCTGCAGGTCACCTGCCCCGTGGGGGTCTCTCCAGTCTCCATTCACCTGCACATAGACAACACAAGGGATATAGGGGTGAGTTTAGGACCTAGACCTTAATAGTTCCTAGATGATAAATTGTAGACCTTTTATGACACACTGAAGAACATTGGGATTGGCCAGTTTACCTGACATTATATTATTGTGTTTTCAGTGCAAGATCTTCATGGTGACGTTTACTTATGGGTACAACACCGAGGATCTGATCCACTTGGAGGACATTGAGCTCAATCCACAGAGCAGCGGCTGGGTCATGCGATGTCTGCCATGTTAGTGAAAACAATTATTCTTACATCAACCTAGCAATTACTCTGAAACTTTTATTCAAATTTCTAGTATCAATCTATTTCACTATCAATGTACGGTGACTGCTAATATTGATTTATTTGTCACAGTGATATGTTATGGTGACACAGATTGAGACATACAAAGGAGGGTCTCACAATACTTGACTCCTTCGATTCCATTTTTTTTTTCATGATATTGATACTCGATACTTGCGTAATCTATTTAATGATAATACTATCTTAGATGTTGATTTTTCAAGTACCCCTCTCTAATATATCAATTTGGAAGCAGACTGCAATGTGCGCAACTCCCACCCGATGATCATTCGCTGCGATATCCGCGGCCCAGACAACTCTGTGCGGGTGCGGCAGGTTCGACTACTGGGGCTGCCGGCGCTGGACCTCGCAAGGAGAGTATTACCTGCACACGTCACATTGCAAAAGTACACTGAGATGGAAACCCTGAGGGTCTTCAGGCTCATCACCTCTCAGGTAGTTTTCCTCTTAATAAATATATTTGTAGAATTATCCACTGTATCAGACAAATTCAATTAAAATTACAATTAAAATATGAAATGAAATGATTGCCGAGACATCATTTATATAATTGCAACCATGATTCACATTGTTTAAGGTGTTTGGAAAATTAATTTTGGATGACAACAACGTGTCTACAGATGCTTCCGTTGATGAAAGGGCTGATAATAATCTCAAAGAGTACATGGTTGGAATTCTTTTCTCGCGCCGGAAGCTCAATACCCTGCAGAAGCAGGTGAGATTCTCTTACTTACGCACTACTCTGTGATTTCGCCAACAAATTTGAATTCCAATCCAATCCAAATCCAATTTGATTGCAGGTGATGGCCCATATTGTGAACGCTGTCAGCTCCGAAGCTCAGAGGGCCAGGGAGAGTTGGGAGAATCACAGCGGCGTGCAGGAAGAAGAACCGGAATCTAATTCACAAGATGATATTGTGGACCTCAATGCAACGATGCACTTTGATGAATATATTTTCGAAATGCTCTCCATGGTGAGTTCTTGTTGATGTGCTTACAAATTTTTTCCACAACATACAATCTGCACATTCTTTTATGTAAATTCTTATAATGAAGATATAAATATAGTAAATTAATCACACCGACTAGACTTTTGTATACAGAGAATTTGACTTATCACAGGGGGGGGGGATATTCCTCTAAGGGGCAGTCTTGTATGTAGCTTCAAGAATGAGATAAAGTGAGAAATATAAAACAGATGAGCGATTCACAATTTATATTTATTTACTGTGAAATAATACAACATTGCTGAGAAATTTAGGGCATGAGATATCAAGAAAAATTGCCCAAAACGCGAAGAAAGTATGTGGCTACAATTTATTTGGGTCTAGGATTTGCATGAATATATTAACTGTTGATTTTGAAAGGTGAGTAAGTCCGTATTAAGTTATTGTTGGATAATTAATGGTTTGCATTTAAACTGATTTAAAAATATTGGTACGCAATAATAGACTTCTTTTATATTGTTAACATTGTTCAATTTTGAAATAAATAAAAATTAAGTACAATTAGTTCATTCACACACAGTTTTGTGAAAATATCACATTTTTGTCTTGTGTGCGGGAAGGAATAAAGGAACGAAATAAATAAATTATAATCTATTTATTTTTGACATTACAAAATTTAATTTGTAAGAAAAGCACAGCAACAGCGGACAAATCGCATCCCTAGTACTGACTATGACGAGTCGAAAAATTTCATTTTTAAATTAATAATAGTGCAGAAATATTGTAAACATTTTTAACTACCAGGTAATATTTTTAATTCATACAGGTTGTAAGCCTTGAGCCATCGTATTTAAGACTTCCATACACGTTTCTCATATAAATAGCTTTGTTTCTGTGAGACTTCTATAATTAATCTTAATTAAAATAATAATCCCGCAGTGGACAAATGCAGTACAGTACAGACTCGGTTATCCGGACCTCAGTTATACGGGATTTGCGATTATCCGGATTGTCAACCGTGATCAAATATCTTTGTGGATAGTTTAATCCATGCGTGCACTGATATGTCGCAACTGTGTTTATGCCCCATGCATATGCCATGTGTTGTTTTTGACAGTTAGGCACAAACATTACTCTACTGCATTGCATCTGTGCTTAAAAATGCTTAAGCGTAAGAGAGTGATGTTATCGTTTAAAGATAAAATAAATATTTTGGATTTATTAAAAAAATAAGAAACCGGTTGCAAGTTAGCTGATAAGTACAGTGTAGGTACTTCCACCATAAGTGATATTAAGAAAATCTTTTTAATAAACACCTAGAATTATGTATACGCGGGCGAGGTAAATTATATTTCTAGAATTAATACATAATACCAAATGCTTTACAACAACTTAATTAGTCCAGTTAATCGAGTCTCTACTGTAATTGTGTTCTCAGAATATACATATAAAAATATTCTTTAAATTTTTGGTTTACTACAGACATTCTTTGATTTCTTTCTGCAAAACCACAGTTACCATTCAATTGTAAGTTCACTTGATACATGATAAATATTTGTTTTTGCTTTCAATCTTGCTTATGACGATAGCCTTGAAGAGATTAAAATTACTGTAATTAAAATATAAAAACATATTAGAAAGATTATTCCCTTTCATAATTATTTATCAAATAGTTGTGCTATTATTATTTGTAGGTGCTAGCTCTCTCTGGTAGCAGTTTGGGGCGAGCATACCTCGCAGAGCACCTGTTCCTCATCAGAGACCTGCTGACCCTCCTGCACACCGGCAGTCCCCGGGTGCAGAGACAGGTAAATAATTTGATTTATTTGTCGCAGGCAACCATAGAACTTGTGAGCTTGAAGAAATAGGACAGAATAACCCAGAAAACTACCCAGGAGACGAAAGCAATGTTTCCTGAAGATATTCCATCTCATTGTCTTGGAGAATTTCTTCCAAAACTTATTCTTACAAATACTTTTTAGAAAACTATAATTCGTGTGATTAAATTAAAAGTTTTTATTTTTATTTTAGGTCATTTCTGTTCTGCGCAGAATGATTGATGAAGTAACTCCTCAAAGAATGACCGTCGCTCTAACCAGCAGCAACATGACATCTCCAAAGTAGGTTTTCAGAATTTTTTCATTACTATTGTTACAATTTACTACTGTAAAATACAATTCACATTTGAAACAAGGTGTGCAAATTAAACATATACAGTGGAACCTCGCATAACGAGCACCTCTCGTAACGAGTAATTCGCATAGCGAGCAAAAAAATTTGTGAAAATATTGCTCCCTTAACGAGCGACATTTCGCATAATGAGCTACGCAGAAAGGAGAAGTCGCATAACGAATGGCGCACTTGTGAGTCGGCACTTTTACGTCAGTGCGTCAGGCTATGTTTATTTTTTTATAAACTTGTGTTCAGACATTATTTGTATTTTTTTTGACCAAATTTTAATTATTCATGCAAAAATGTTCCCGAAGAAAAAGCCATGATAAGATAGCCAGAATAAAAATAAGAAATGAAACGTAAAATCATTCAGAAGCGAGAACGAGGTATGAGCGCAGGATAATGTTGCATCATACATTGAGAAGCATCATCCTAATAAAAAGATGGCTATGCTACAAATTTATACAATGATAATGCTGTCACATTTTTAACAAATATTAAAGCGTCGTCATAATTAATTATTTGTCATAACTTCATAAATAATACAGTTGCTGGCAAACTTCTTGAAATTCTTTGGCGTAGTGGGGGAATGTGCAGAAGACAAAATTTGGGTTTCGTTGATGGAAAGGTACATGCGCAAACTTCCCCCCACTATGCCGTAAAATTTCAAGATGTTTGCCGGCTACTATAAGCTAGTTTCAATTTTTTAAATTGTTTTTTCCAAATTAAAATCGCATTCTAGGTTGTTACGATCCTTAACAATTTTAAAGTATGTATGCAATTGTATTTGAACAACGTTAAAAATGAGAAAAAAATTTTTAGAATGGAATTTTTAGAAGGAGAAAAAAAATTTTCAGAATGGAACGCATTGTCGTGTTTTAAATTGATTTTTATATGGGAAAATTTGTTTCGTTTAACGAGTGTTTCACATAACGAGCAAGATTCTGGAACAAATTATGCTCGCTATGTGAGGTTCCACTGCATACAACTTCCAAAAATTTCATAGATGTGGTAATCTATCAAGGGTGGAATCGGTGAATGCTACATTGTGTAAAGTGATCACTTAAACCAGCCATACGATAGATCATAAGCCCTATGAACATCCAAAAAGACTTCCATTCTTACTTTCCCAAGTAAAAAAATAGCTTCGTCTCTATGAGACATCTATAATATATCTTGACTCGTACACTTTAGTTTATTTCGGATGATTCAAGATTTACAGGATGCAATTTCAATATGAACACTCGGACGGCCAAAGCCGGAGTAGCAGTCGAAGACGGGCAGAAAGTACTTGAGACCGCCCAATGGCATATATATTTGTTTTGTACACTTAACTGTATTATGTTAAAGTAAGAAACCACCATCAAATAGCGTACATTTATATTGCAGTTATATCAAATACCGTTTACTAGATGGCTGTTTAAATTGTCTGACTTTCTCTCCGGAGAAATCTACGACAGATAGCCAGATTTTCTACTTTATATAGTCTAAATATAAAACTCTTAAAAGGAGCCTTGTAAATTGGTCAGTTTACAATAGAATTGTACAATTTCAGTGTGACTTTCATCGATCACCTAGTGAGTTGCATCAGTAAGGCCCTGACAGCACAGGTGAAGAGCCGCGCGGGTGGCATCGGGGCCAGCTCTCCGGCCACCACCATGGCTGCCTCGCTTGCAGGCCAACCATCGGTACCTTGGTTTCTACATGGTACCATGTCCCGTGGGCACGCTGAGCTGGTCATTCGACTTTTGTTCGATATGATACAGGTTAGTTTGTGAAGTGTAATGACGATTGTAATAATTTTCAGTACTTAACAATTGAACATGTAAGCTGTGTGTAAATTTTAGATTTTACATCAATATTTATTTATTTTTATTTATTTATTTATTAAGAAATCTTAATAGTTTTCATACTTTATAAAGCATGATGAGCATTGCATATAATACATAGATCAATTAAAAAGATTCACAGATGATTAAGGCACAGTTAATTAAGAACAGAACATAATTGAATTAGACAATACTTTTAAGTTAAGTATATAATAAATAGTAGTAAGCAACAAACAATATAAGAACTAAAGAAAAGAAATCGACTGAATATGTAAAGTTTACAAAGAAAAGAGATAATTAGTGAGTGTAGACTGTAACACGGGAATATAAACGGTGGTGGCTGGGTGAGGAGGTAGAAATCACAGTAAAGGTGACGGAACTGAAGATTAGATGCGGTGAGTGCTCTAGCATCACTAAACTATTTCACCATAGCATTAAAGAAAATTGTGGTAATCAAGGTTTTGACAGTTTCCTTCTTTCTTTACCTCTAAAATAATTTTGAAGTAAAACTATTTTAGTCACTGTACAATAATTTCAACCGGTCCAAAATGTTTAAACATCAATGTCCTAATATTAATGGTTATGGAGATAAGCGACTTCAAAATGTGCATTTTATTTTTCAAATATTTCTGACTTATGTCCTTGAAACCCTGCAAAAATATGAACCAGAATCCAACATACTGTCCAATACTCCAGTATATCTGTTATACTTCATCATTGACAAATGCGTCACAGAAGTTTCACTTTTACTATTAATTTTTATTTTAACAATCTTATGTCTTTCTCAGGGCAAGATGTCAGCTGCTTGGACGCAGACTGCAACAGCTGCCATTGCCCAGAACATATTTGCCCTGACCACTATAAAGGAAGAGGAACGCACCGTAGCAGATTGTCTGGTTTCACCAATTTTGTGGAGAGCTTTGGGGTCTCTGTGCGTTATTAATGAGGAACAGGTTGAAAGGTATGCTCTGTCTATACCGCATGTTTTATTCCTAGTGCAGTAATCATGACACTGACTTCTCATACTGGGGAGGTTACTACCATCTATGTGATTATATCAAATCTGTTTTTTTTTGCAATGTGTTCGCCATAATAATCGGGCCTTAGGGTCTCTGTAATACGTAGCGTATACAATTTTAAAATACCAAATAAATTGGTGTGCATTTGTCAGTCAATATCAGATATTATATTATCTATACCTATAAAATTCAATGTCTGTCTGTCTGTTCTCTATACAAATCCACACCGTTTGTCCGATTCGATTCAAATTTTGCATACTTATGCAGTAGGACCCGGCGGGTAATATAGGCAACATTTCTCCCCTATTCTCATATTGCTTCCCCTCCCCCTGACATATTTTCGATGCAAATCTGTACCGTTTGACCGATCGGACTCAAAATTTGGAAACTCATTCTTAAGGACTCGCCGGGTAACATAGGTAACAATTCCCCCCTATTCTCATACTCCTTCCCCTCCCCCTGACATATTTTCGATGCAAATCTGACCGATTGGACTCAAAATTTGGAAACTTATTCTTTAGAACCCGGTGGGTAATATAAGAGACATTTTCTCCCTATTATTTTACCCCTTTCCTGTTATATATTCAACGCAAATCTGTACCATTCGATCTATCGGACTCAAAATTTGAAAACTTGTTCGTCAGGACTCGGCGGATAACACAAACTACATTTTCCCCCACCTCTTTTACCCCTTCCCTTCCCTTGATATATTTTCGATGCAAATCTATATCGTTCAAATCAAACCTTTGTTTACCCCCACAAATTTATTTTCAACTTAATCCTTAACCCGTGCAATGCCGGGTAGGAACAGCTAGTTTGTATATACAGGATAATCTGAGAGCTAATCTGAAATGCCTAAATGATGAGTCAGAAATGTTTTTATATCAATATTTTAATATCAATAGTTATAGATATGCAATCAAACCTGTATCGACAAACGTTGGACAATCAAAAAAGTAGTATATACAAATAATTTTGTAAACTTATTCACTTTAATAAATGTTAAAAAAACATGTAGAAAATTTTTACATATTCTGTCACGTTTTACTATTTTTACAACGGTTTATGTTGTAAGAAAGAAGTTTACTTATTTTATACGTTTTAATTTGATTCAGGTTAAGTCAACGTGGTTGGCAAGATATGGTTAGCGGTGAAGGAAGACTAAAGCAGAAGAGCGAAGTCACCAGACCGTTATGTAACAACCATGATGATGGCGAAACAACAGCCATCATGGAGTGTCAGCACTGTGGGGCCATGTGTCAGGAATGTGATCGATTTCTTCATCTCAGTCGGCTCACCAGAAATCATCAGCGCACAGTAAATTTTTTATTCACTCGCTCTAAGAGTAAAAAGTTACATTTTTTCACCAAATGATAACTAATTTTGTGATTTATTTAATATTAACTCATGTGCCATTATTAATATTGAGTCATATGACAGGTCGTGAAAGAGGAAGAGTCTGCTATACGCATCGACTTACACGAGGGCTGTGGCCGGGTCAAGTTGTTCTGGCTGCTGGCATTAGTCGATCAGCGCAGCCTGAAAGCACTGGCTGAACTCCGGGTAGCCTGCGCGCCTGAGGGTCCACCCGCACCCGCACCCTGCACCGGGGTATGCCGTTTCTGCGGGGCACGCTCCAGTGTCGGCCTTCTGGCCATCGGAAACGTGTGCGCCGAAAGAGAGTGCCAGGTGAGTGCCCAAGTCAGTGATTGACTTTTAAAGATTTGAAGGATCGATATGGATCAAAATAACCATATCCGAGCATGATCATCTGCCCCTGAGATGGCTTATCATTTGCGTTGGTGTGTTTGGGGATTCATCTCGGTTGATTGATAGTTGCGCCAGCCGTGTATGTTCAGGTGGGTATGTTCAATTCCATGTCCAGCCCACCAAAAGTTCGTAGTTTGTGATATTCAACCCATCACTGTAACATTACGTCTTCGTCACATCACGACAGGTACAATGTGTATGTGAGATGCAATAATGTTTGAATGATGCAGGCGAGTGCGTTGAGAAAAAAAAATTTTTTGGAAAAAACAATATTATGATATACTAAATAATAAATAATAAATGTGATAGAAATGCTGCGAGCTACCTATATCTTTAAATTTGTTTTTTTTTCAAAATATAGACCTCAGTAAATATCACGCTTCAATGTTCTCACTGCACCCCCCTGATGTATTGTGTATCAATGTGTTTAATAAATATTACTTCCTCGGCTATACATTTTTAAGAAGACTTATAGTTTGTGAAATAAGTGTGATGTGCAAGGAAAGTAGAGGTGCAAAGTAAGATAATATATAATATCGACGTGCCCTATGTGAAGTATGTCATAATTTGCAGGAGAGATCATAGATCATATTTTTTTTATTAATTAACCTTTTTATCTGAAATTTTAAATTAGTATTGCATGTTTTAAAGTTTTATAAAGTAATGTTTAGTTTAGAATTTCAGATAAAAAGGTTCTATATAACAGTGTGGTAAGTGTACTTTTTGTATTGATCTTAGCATAGTGAGTAGTATTAACCGTTTAAGTGCTGAGAAGCGCCATTGCGCTTCTTCTGCATCCTCTCTAAAAGTGTGTGAAGCGTGACAGCGCTGTTCACATCACTGTGTCTTCGCGCGCGAGTTAGATGGGTAAAAAATATAAACTTGGCGAATGTCCGCGAAGTTTATATTTTATCAAATTTATAGTTAGTGTGCAGCTATGATTTTTTCCGATAGTACCAATAGAAATTAAAGAAAATGGCTCAGCACTAAAACGGTTAAAAAAGACTTTTCTCTCAAGGGGTTCAACTCTTAGGTAGTTGAATGAACGATGAGAGTAGATGAGTAGAATGCGTGAATAGTAAGAAAGATATATGATGCAAGTGTTGATGATACCAGAAATAGATGGCAGCCAAGGGTGTCTTAGGATGATATGTGAACCAGATCGTCCTGTTAGAAGCCTTCACATTCTACAGGTGAGAGTTGTATGTAAGGACAGGTCCTGTTTGGGAAATGATATGATGGTAAATCAGTTGATTAGATTCAACAATCTAAAATTATTCTGCTTTATAGGAACATGGATTGGGCGCATGCGTGCGTGTTTTGCGCTGCGGACATTTGTGCGGTGGCTACCTGGGTGAGAAGCGCTGCCTACCTTGCCTGCACGGCTGCGCAGGTTCGCGCCCACCGACGCCCCAGCTGCAGGAGGAGGCCGCCGCGTGTCCGGCACCGCCTCGCCCTCCCCTGCGCCAGGATGCCGAGGACATGTGCATGGTGTGCTTCACCGACCCGCTGGCCGCTGCGCCTTCAATCCAACTCGCTTGCGGCCATGTCTTCCATCTACACTGCACCAAGAAAGTTCTCCAGAATAAGTGGATTGGCCCGCGCATCACTTTTGCCTTCTCCCAATGCCCCATTTGTAAGGTAAATCTTTTTTTTTGGATCTTGTTAGTGTTTGGAAGAATTTGATTTTGAGAATGTTCTTAGGTTTTCACGGCCACTCAGAATCTTCAAGTTTGTGTTTACTGGGGTATTATGCCGTGTTGTTACGACCTTTCGGGCCGACGTTTCGGATCCCATTGCAGGGTCCATCATCAGGGCTGATGTGTTGTCTTGAATGTTGGTGTTGTGGTTAAGTATCAGCTTGCAATACCGTGCCGAAGTCATGATGTGTTTGTATTGTGTTGTATGTATGATTCATCTGTTGTCTGATCACTATCTCTGCGGAGTCTGCGACGAGAATGACTTTGAAGCGCCGGATACCAAGATGTTTTTAATTTGAGACCATCATCTCTATTAATGTTTATCGGATGCTTGTAAATTTCTAGTGCTTCCTTTATAAGACGCGCATGGTGACTCTTAGGCTTTCCAAGGATTTTCGGTTCGAATGCAAAATGATGGCCGGTATCCAGAAAATGCTCAGCCAGTGCTGATTTTTCGGGATGACCGAGCTTGCATGCCCGTTTGTGCTCGTTGACCCTTTTGGAAATGGTACGCGCCGTTTGCCCCACGTATACTTTATCGCAGTCTTGACAATCGAGTCTGTACACACCGTCTGTTTCTAAGCGATCTCGATCCTTCGCTGATCTCAACATATCCTTAATTTTGAAGTTGGTACCAAAAACTGTCTTAATGTCTCTTTTCTTGAGAGCTCTGGCAATTCTGTCTGTAACGCTTTGGACAAAAGGCAGAAACGCGATGCCTTTGCACTCAGGTTCTGTATGTTTTTCAGGGTGAACAGACCTCGTACTTATGACGCGTTGTATCTGTCGCTTCTGGTAACCATTGCCTTCCAGTGCGTCGCTGAGTGTTATCATTTCCTCCTGTAGATATTCATCTTGGCTTATCGAGTACAGTACGAGGTCTGTTCGCCCTGAAAAACATACAGAACCTGAGTGCAAAGGCATCGCCTTTCTGCCTTTTGTCCAAAGCGTTACAGACAGAATTGCCAGAGCTCTCAAGAAAAGAGACATTAAGACAGTTTTTGGTGCCAACTTCAAAATTAAAGATATGTTGAGATCAGCAAAGGATCGAGATCGCTTAGAAACGGACGGTGTGTATAGACTCGATTGTCAAGACTGCGATAAAGTATACGTGGGGCAAACGGCGCGTACCATTTCCAAAAGGGTCAACGAGCACAAACGGGCATGCAAACTCGGTCATCCAGAAAATCAGCACTGGCTGAGCATTTTCTGGATACCGGCCATCATTTTGCATTCGAACCGAAAATCCTTGGAAAGCCTAAGAGTCACCATGCGCGTCTTATCAAGGAAGCACTAGAAATCTACAAGCATCCGATAAACATTAATAGAGATGATGGTCTCAAATTAAAAACATCTTGGTATCCGGCGCTTCAAAGTCATTCTCGTCGCAGACTCCGCAGAGATAGTGATCAGACAACAGATGAATCATACATACAACACAATACAAACACATCATGACTTCGGCACGGTATTGCAAGCTGATACTTAACCACAACACCAACATTCAAGACAACACATCAGCCCTGATGATGGACCCTGCAATGGGATCCGAAACGTCGGCCCGAAAGGTCGTAACAACACGGCATAATACCCCAGTAAACACAAACTTGAAGAATTTGATTTTGGATTAAAAGGATTTACCAGTACAAACCACATGGGTTTCAATTGTTGGTAATAACGCAAAAATATCTAAATTTGTTCTGTGTTATTAAATTAATAAAATAAGAGAGATTTCAGATTATTATTTTGAATCAACCGGTCTTTATTGAAAGTTAATGTTTTTCAAAAAAGTTTTTTATTTAATAGATACTATCATTTTGTTTCAATAACTTTTGGACACAGCTAATTTAAATGTTTCTCACACACTCAGACAATCCCAAATCTAATAAGGGCGTTGCATCAACTTAGTTTATATTAATTTTTCGCTTTAACAAATCACCTTCTAAAAAACACTTCGGGGGAAATTATTAAATTTTTAATAGAAAATATTTTTACACTTTGGGTGACATGTCGATGGTTACGGAAATAAGTTATTGCATTTTTAAAAAAATATTTTTTAATTATTTTCTGTAAAACATTTAACCATCACTACAGTAACTTATGCAAAATATTTAAAATTCATTCACTTCAACACGAGTCAAATAAAATGACAGAAACCTTGCAATATAATATTTTTCAAATTTCTGCAAGTTTTAATAATTTTATTTGACTTGTATCCAAGCGAATAGATTTTTAATATTCCATATAAGTTACTGTAGTGATAGTCCAACGTTATACAGAAAATAAGTCAGAAATATTAAAAAAAAAATTTAATGCCGCTTATAACTGTCGACAGTGAAAAGAAGTGAAAAGAATATTTTCTATTCAAAATTTAATGAGGAAGACTCCCCTGAAGTATTTGCTTTTGGATATGAGACACCCTATGTCATACACAAATAAGAGCCATACGTAACGTTGGGAACTGGTCCGCCTAGCATGCCAGATGGAAAGCCTGAAGCTTTCCAGCTCACCACAATGCCACCAACTGCAATATCGGAGAACCTGAGAAAAACAGGTTTAATCTGCCTGCTGAGACTTCGATTATCAGATTTCAATATTTAATAATCATGTTAAATATAAATGTTTTCAGGAAGACATCTACCACCCAATTCTCGACGATGTACTGAAGCCAATTAGAGATTTACAGCAAGAAGTGAAGCGGAAGGCTCTGACTCGCCTGGAGTATGAGGGTCTGCATGAGGCTGCCGTGATAGCGACCCGTTATCAAAACAAGCCGTGTGATTACGCCATGGACAGATATGCCTACTATGTCTGTTTCAAATGTAAAAAGGTAATGATAATCAGGGGCAACATTTGCTCTTTGTCAACAAATCAATTCAAGACTCATTTCTTTTTTCAATTATTTTTATTTTACTAACAATTACTGATTTTAAAAAATATATATTAATGTCTATAGAAGTATGTCGGTGGCTTTTCTTTACAAATAAATTATTACGAGATAGCAATCAGAAGACAATTCACAATAAATAGGTAAAAATACAGATGAACGGAATACAAGGCGACCACACACACGCTCGTCAATGAAGCAGGTTCAAAAATGACGTCCACTCTATTCCACTTCATTCTTCCTGCCTTCTGCGCAAGTGCACCCTCTAGCAGCAGAATACTGGTGCTGTTGCACAATAAATATGTATATTAGCTAACTTTTGGAATTAAAATGTCTTATTAATTAATTTTTAATAAAATGCTACAAAAGTTGTGGATGAAATTTGCATGCTTCAGGCGTACTACGGTGGCGAAGCGCGCTGCGAGGCGGACGGCCCCTCTGAGTATGATCCTCAGGAGCTGGTATGCGGAGGATGCAGCGACGTGGCTCGTGCACGCTCCTGCCGGAAACATGGAACTGATTTCCTGGAATACAAGTGCCGCTTCTGCTGCACCGTGGCTGTGTTTTTCTGCCTTGGAGACACGCACTTCTGCAACGGCTGCCACGATGAATTTCAGAGGATTCGAAAGATTCCACGTCATCTGTTGCCGCAGTGCCCTGCAGGTGAGGAATGCTTGACAGTACTTAATGTGTGAAATTATGCCCTCTTTTAATCTCAGAGGTTTGCATTCTGTTCAAAATATGATAGACAACAAAGGATTAACACTCATCACTAATTCCGTCCTTTACATTAATTTTCTAGACCAAAGTTTATTAACCATTACACTCAGTTAAATATATTAAACTTAAGACTCTCGCAGCTCAGTAGCCTCACGACACTGGCTTCTCATACAAAGTGTTTTGGGTTCCATTACCAGTGAGATATGTGATTTACCTAATGTTGGATGATTGTGTGATGTGTTTCACAACACTAATTGGGCCGACAATAAAAGCAGATTGTGATGTAATATTGTTTCATAGAATAAGACATCCTTTTTAAAAATAGCTCATATTTCTTATTAACCAGTCGGGTGCCGGAGCGCAGATCTGCAAGAAAACTTTTGTACCCTCTATGTGCTGGAATGCAGATCTGCGCTCCCTAGACACGTATGCGAATTCGGCCTATTTTACCTGCGTTTATGGGTTTTTAAAGCTTATTCTTTGTTGTATCACGAGTTTTTGAATGAATAAACGAGTTCTATTTGTCAAGTAACCTCATTTACCACACAAACCGGACAAAAAATCATTCCAAATGTCATCCTCGAACCGCGCATTAATTGTGTTATTTATCTGTTAAAAAGTGTTTTTTTTAATAAAAAATTGTTAAAATTAAGTATTTTTATATATTTTGATATATTTAAAATGAAAATATTGAAATAAAATATCTTATGTGTTATTGCTTCCATGGTTTTATTCGATAAACATGTGCGTACATTTCTGACAGTAAATTTCATTACTTATTTTCATAATTAATGAATAAGTAATTATTATACAAGTAATTATTGAAATATAAGTAATTTTTGAAGTCTGTATATTGAGAAACCAGAAACTGCAATTTCTTAGCGATTATTGTTGATTTTTACATGAATATAAAAACATCACAAAAAGTGTCTAAAAGTCCAGCAATCACCGAATTCCCAGGACAGTTTTATTTGTGAGCGAAATCTTCCACATCGGTCCTACTCATATGTCGCCAGGCTGACATTTTTTTCTCTAAAGGCCATTTCCGTGTCACGTCGTAGTATGAGAGTACATTTCCGAGTCTTGTGTTTTTATATTTTGGTCTATTGGAGTACATCTAGCTCTATTGGGAATTAACTAACCATGTCCTTGTTTCAGGCCCCAAGGGAACACAGCTGGAGGGTTCTCCCGAGGACTGCCCGCTACGTGTTAAGCACCCGCCCACAGGAACCGAGTTCGCGCTAGGCTGCGGTGTGTGCCGCAATTCCACCATGTTCTAAATATCTCCATTTCCAGTCTTTTCTCTCTCCATTCTTAATTAATTAACATCTTCCCACCGTCCTACCTAACTTTGAACTTGTACATATTTTCATTTCGTTTGATTATGTAAATACTCCAAAAATTATTTAAAAAAATCTCTACTCACTAAGGTTTATTGAAATACTTATGTTATTACTATAAAATTCACTCCAAAAGCAGATTCCTCTGTTATTTGATTAACTAAATTTTTCGTCACTTTGGGCTTATTCATTTGCCAAAGAGTGTTAATATGTTCCTATCTCTTTTTAATTTTTGAAAATATGTTTTTTTATTAAGTTTATATAAGTGTCTATTTTAAAACCACTTGTTATATTGCAAATTTGTACAAAGGGAAATGTTATATGGTTCCTTTTGTAAATGGAATTCAGACACTCTACTGAAGTTATGTAAATTATTATTATTACAACTTAAGCTAATTGAAGGGTATAAAAGCAAAGGCAGCAATATCCAATAAATTTAAAGAAATGTTTTGTATACAGTCACCAAGGATCACTAATTCAGAATGTACTGAATTTAAGATTTTATAAGAAATACAGGTCTATCCCTTCCAGAATCATGTTTACAAATCAAAATTAAAAGCAGAGGCAGGAATATCCACCTCAACCAAGGATGTGTCATGTGACAAAATGGCCACTTCATACTAAAGTGAGAATTGATATTGATTTTAGACTGAAAAATAGAAAAGACAGCAATATCCAACATTTCAAAGTTAAATATTATTTATACATGTATATAAAAGGTGGTGATATAAAAGAAAAATGAGGTGGCAATTTATACATGTCTATAAAAGAAAAATGAGGTGGCATTTGTTGTTAAAAACTGATTTCCAATAAGATGTAGATTTCATATATTCCAGAAAAATTTACTTGAGTAGTTATCTCAGGAAGACCTAAGCGGGATATTGCTGTTTTTGCTGTTATGCCCCTCAATTCAAGTTTAGTTTAAACATTTCAAATATTTGTCTTACTAATAGGTATGTTCACATTTTATTTACAACCCCTCCTTACTATCTAATATATAGTAAACTATCGGCTGTACGCATTCAATTATTAACATAAAACTACTTAATATCAATGTTTTGATGTCAATAAATATTTGAGTGGTAGGAAGTAGTCGGCTTTGTGACAATGAATGATCCTCGCTTACAGCTCCCAGCTATCCCTTTCTGAACTACATTCAAGTTGTTTCCAAAATAATCATTTTAATGCATTGTAATGAAATCTCAAAAATAAGGTGTGCTGCTGTTGTTGAAAATGATGAGTTTTGAGCTTGAATTGAAGAAAAAACTGATAGCGCCACCCTAGCTTCACAACCTTTTCGAGCACCTTAATTTACAGTGAAAACACTCAATGGAGAAGTTTCATGATGTTGATAATACTACAGTAAAATCCCGTTACTTCGAACCCCAATAATTCGAAATTCGCCATAACTAGAAATTTTTTAAACTTATAAGTCCCAAATTGTGAATTTCATAGTAAATTAAACCCGATAATTCGAAAAACCCGGTAATTCGTAATTCGAAAAAAAATTTGCCACTTGCGCCGCAAATCTATACATTTTAGTTCGCGTAATTCGAATTTTTTTTTCGCAAGTGAGAACAATAAATATGTCTACCTTATGGAATGCCCCTTTTCTATACATATTATGTCGCAATCCCTAAAATTGGGGAATCCTGTGTATGCTTTCTCCAGTTGGCTGCCTTGATATGCGCAGATAGCTTAGTTTGCGGCATTTGCGCTTATCCTCATACCTCAACGCGTTTTAAATTGTTTTTTGTTTTTAAATTTGTCTTTAGTTCGATTTTTTTTCTAATCACTGTATTTGTATTATTAAAATGTTAAATTTTCTTTGTAAGATGTTATTAATGACTTATATTATAGTTTCACGTATTTATTACATTTTTTTCAAAGTGATTTCTTTAAATATAAACATAAATTTAACAAAATTTTCGGTTTTTCAAGAGTTTTATGATTTTCGGCGAGTTTCGCAATCGCACCGCGATTTTTTTGTACCTAAAATTTCGAATTAACGGGAGCCCCATATAATTCGAAATTTATTTATTGGGTCCCTTGAATTTCGAATTAGCGAGGTTTTACTGTATATTTAACTTAGTGGAATTAAAATATAGATCAAAATTAATAAAAAATTGTTGAAATCTGTCAATAAATAAGAGAGAAAAAGAATATTAAAGTGTATTTAGCGGAATGTTTGACCTCCAACTCGCCTGTGACGTCACGCTTCCACCGTCCACAATGCCAGGGGCCGGAGCACGAGCCGCGATGTACACCGGAGATTCACATGAGAGATGATGTCACGCTACTCCACCAGACGGAAAAAAATTTTCATTAACATTCATTGAAAAAAAAATAGGAAACTCCCCATTACAATATGCCATTATTTTGGGAACAACCTAAATATTTAACACAAGCGCATAGAAATAGTGTTATGTGTCTATTAACATCTTGCTTAAATAATATTACATATAAATATATACTGGATATTCTCAATATTCCCGTACAATAGTTTATACATATTTGAAATGATGGTTGAAAAATAATTTTTTTAATTTCCGATATTAGAGAAGATTAAAATAATATTTAACTTTGTACCAGGTAATTAAATATACATAATTAAATTACAATAAGAAACCATTTTTGATTAATTTTTTGTGTAGTTGTGTCACTGTGGGGATTTCAATGGTATCTATTGATGTGCATTAAATTAGTATATATATTATATTTAAAAGCATAAAGTATACTGTATGTATGTAGTTATATTTAAGTAAACAAATATTTATATAATAATTTATTTAATTATTATTTAATATTAATTAAATAAATTATTATTTAATTAATATTAAATAAATTATTATTTAATTAATATTAAATAATAATTTAATATTAATATTGCATTAAAGCTGTGTGCTGTCTAGCTGGGTGAGAAATGAAGAATAACGTTACAACAAAAGAGATAGACAATACTCATTTTGTTTGGGAAATACATTAGATGGCCAGCTAGGCGTGTGCTGAGTGACATGATACAGGTCTAATTGTATGTCTCGAATATTATTTTCTATAATTTTACAATCTTTATTTACTCTATGTTTATCATACTGGTCAGCACCAAAATCTCATTAAATTATGTATCTTAGGGCGCTGAACATAAATCTTACAAATGAAATTCTTCCAGCACATACAATATTTGAAAAAAAATGGTACGATTTCCACTGGTAAATTACATAATTAAAATTAGAAGCTCCCACTCAATATAATCATGCTTATATTTTTGCCAGCGCGCCTGGCTCCATCACGTTCGAGTCCAATTAATGAGAATCTTCAACAGTAAATAAATCAAATTACCGAAGAAGGTTGTCAGGAATATTAATTTTATTCTCAACGGTCAATATACTACATTTTTAGAACTTAAGCTGCTACAGAACTAGCACAATGGAGACATAAGCTTCCTTTTAAAGAAATTTGGCATTCAGATTGGGCACCTTTGAATTTATTAAGTTCAGAAGAAATTTTTGTTTTTGTTGACCAGTGTTATATTTTATATTGTCCACTTGGAATGTATTTGTATTAAATTTTATTTTTTAAAAAGTGACTGAGCTTATAGTATAGTTAAAGACTGTTTGAGGAATATTTGGGATGGGCGGAGTTGGAAGGGAAATTATGTAAGGAATAAAATATATTGTCAATGAGTTTGTTTTAATTAATGTCAATGAGAAATGTGCCAGGCCAGAGAGCTCTTTTAAAGATAACGAATTTCAAAGAGACGCCTGCACTGAATTCCTCGAACATTGAGTGATTTATGTTTTATTTAATTTATTTTAGATAGGGATTGTAAAAGCCTGTGATCTAATAAATAACTATGTTTAAAATGTATTGTTTTTTTATTATTTTACATTTTAAAAACTTGTACACATTTTATAAAACATTTTAAATAAAATTTGCGAAAGAAAAAACTGTTCAAACATAGAATGTAAAACTTTAACAAAATAAAAGATTTTTCTATACTGACATTATTTCATTTTTTGAGCCAATGCGGCAAAATCTCTATATTATCGACAGAATTGATATATTACATCGTTCGGAAAACATTAAATAAACACAATGCAGTGGAACCTTGGCTTACAAACAAAATTTGTTCCATAAACATGTTTGTATCCCAAAACACAAGTAGGTATGTCGAATCAAATTTCCTCATAATAAATAAACTAAACTCAATCAATTCATTAAAAGATCCAAAAATAGTTTTATCAAAATAATTAATACAAAATATATACATTTATACATTTTATAATACCCATTTAAATTTATCCAGTGATTTTGATCATTGATGGCTAAATAAAATCTTTTTCTTTTTGCGGAATTTTAATCAGGAACCATTTTGATCATTGATAATTGCTTTTACCTCTTTTAGAGGAATTGTTGAAAATGTGACATCGCATTGTCATTGAAAAGATTGATTACAAAATTCTGCACTGTTTTCTACATTTCACTGATCTCCTTAATCACATTTGAAGTGACAGATTTCTCAGTCTCATTCATCTCATCCTCAGCTCTCCTTTGTAGCTGTTGCTCATGATGCAGAGCCATTATTTCTTCGGTGATCAACTCCCCGCCCTGCTCTTTTACCAGCTCTCTTGAATACTGTCCTCCACTCAATGCATAAATTGTTGATCCACTCAACGAACACTAGACGAGCGACCCAAGCCTTGCTATTGAACCTCCACATAACATTTAACTGACTCTTCTATACTTCAGACTGTGTGTAAAAAGCGCAAGACAGTTATAAATTATTAAGTTTGCTCCTATGTGGATTAAATTTTTTTGAAAATTTTTTGCTATTACATATTTCGAAATACTTGAGCAATTGACTTTTTCGAAATGTGTACCTGAATTTTGAAGAGGTCGAGGATCTACTCCTATTTAAATGTAATGTTTTTACAAAGAATAACAAAAAATAAATCTGTTTTATTAATAGGGAATAAAATTGTTAAATGGTATTGGTTTTAATCAAAACCCTGCTTCAGATTGGAAAATCTGCCTTTAGATATCTCAAGTGTCTTTCAATAATGAGTATCCATGTTGACACAGAGAGAGAAAGTAATTCCTTAATTCCACTAAGTAATAACATCATTACTTTCAGCTTTTGAAGAATCCCTCTCACTCGCGACAGTCATTACAGCTACTAACTAATTAATTTTCTCAATTTACTCATCTTACCTGAAGATCAAGAATTATATATTATACAAATTTTGTTCTGTACTGGTTTTCAAAATTAATTTAGCAAAATATGCTTATTTAAAGACAGGTAATGTTTTAAATGTTTGAGGCCGGAGAAGACGTGTTCTTCCCGAGAGGGTACTACGAGGTCCGGCTTCACAATGGCCGCTTGCCATCCGGCCCCGAGGGCCCCCTCGTAGTCTAGCTCTTGGCTGTCTCCCACGTGCAGCGCTTCCGACGCAACGATTTCGGGCACTCTCGATTGTATCAGAGCTTCGAGGAATATCTCTTTCTGCGGTTTGGCAAATCCCACTTCGTAAGATATCAACGCGAAATCAAAATATTTGAACAATCCCACATTGGTAAGCACGTCTCGCAATCTGGGGTCAAAGTTGGATATCACGCCGAGACTGACACCGCAGACTTTTAAAAACTTTAAGATGTCTTCGCTTCCTTCGTTCACGGTCCAGTAGTCCCTGGATTTGTAGGAGTGGATCAAGTGAGCCGCCAGCTTCTCCAGCGTGGCGGGGTCCGTGATGTGCGGGTGGAACGTGGCCTTGACGACCTTCCGCCACCACTCGCACCAGTGCATGTCGAAGTTCTTCCCGAAGTTGGGATACTGCGAGCACATGGCCTTGTAGTGGGTCGTGAACTTGCGCGCCGTCTCCTCACCGTCCACTCGGAAGCCGCAGGTCGCCGCAACTTCGGAGTACTGCTGGCCCGGCGATACGCGAAAGCGCAGCAGAGTGTTTGTCACGTCAAATGTCACCAGCCGAATTGGTTTTCGTAACATTGTTTATTTTATGTAGTAACCACGATACTCGCGACGACTGTCACATCTGATTGCTGCACATTACCGACGAACGTACTATCCCGGTACAAATATTACACTGAAGACTGAAATATATAATGACTGACACTAATATTACAGATGACACAACACAGTATTCACTAGTATCTTGATTTGGGTCCAATGAGAAAATGTTATGTTTTATTTTCTACAAAATCAAACAAACTGAACTAGAGAACTAGAGGTTAGAGGTTAGAGGTGCATTAGATATTAGAGGTGTTTGACAGATTCAGGTACTCAGCTGCGGTTGATATTTGTGTGCCGGTGATTTTTAACCGGTTACCACCGCGACTCGATATCGTAAGAACTGGTTCCGCGGAAAAAATTGAGCACAGTCAACACCACCTGTGTCTAGGTGGTGTTGGTACATATCTTCTTTATTCTTTGTTGGTACAGTAGCCGGCAAACATCTTGAAATTTTACGGCGTAGTGGGGGGAAGTTTGCGCTTGCACTATTCCACCAAAGAGATTCAAATTTTGTCTTCTGCGCATTTCCCCACTACGCCAAAAAATTTCAAAAAGTTTACCGGCAACTGTATCGCGGAATGCGAGAGATCTTTGTCGGGCCCCGGTTCCGATCTGACTTGTTCTACTAGTTCTACTACCCGTTAATCGGGGTGTTGCAGAATGATATGCAATATGCATGTGCAGTATTGCCTCCCGGTGGTCTGTTGGGGTGAACGTGCGCAACATGCGTGACCCGTCATGCGACGTCTCTTATAGTGATGGTTAAACCGTTATTTTAACCTGTTATTTTCTGTACAGTTATTTAGGATTTGTATCTGATACAAGGCGATTGATAAGAAAACTCAGTCTCCACCAGCACCACCAGTAGCGAGACATGCAAAAAGGTCAACAAGCAGGTTCAGATTCACAGGAACAGCCTTCTGTGAATTTGAAGAATTGTGATGACGTTATATTTAGCAACACCACTATTTAATAATCCATTCTATTTAACAGAGGAAGAAAATGAATAAAGTATTTTCGCAAATACAAATTCACAATTACGCATTATTTAAAAAATATATATATTTATTCAATCAACAAATTGGTTACTATTCAAAATAAACTAATTAATATGACGAATGTAATAAATTAATTATGACGGATGAACACTTGTTTCTCTGAGAGAAAATAAGCGATTGTGCTTGTTTTCGTAAACTTGCCGGGCTTCAGAAAATTTTCTTTCGCTGTATGCTCTTCAAGTCCTTATTCATCGGCAGAAACGGCGTGACAGCATTTTGCATCCTTAGCTGCCTCCTCTGTCGTTTGATGTCCTCATCGTCCTGACCAGCTTCATTGAAGATATGGCCGAGATATTTTCCTTTCTTTGAACATTGAATCTCGTTCCGTTCAGCCAGTCAGTCATATTATTCGGCCCTTTTTCATATTTGAACGCCATTATAACTGATTTGCTGGCATTCATCTGAAGAGTTGTATTACCGCTTTTATAGATGGCGCCAGTGAAACCATTTGGGCCCGGTTCTATCAATTTATCAAAATATCAAGTTGGATTTAAAGTAAAATTTCGTTGAATGTATAGATTTTTGCGTTATCCACTAATCAAACAACCCGTTTTCGTAAAAATATATGCTATACACGAACTTTTACATTAATCCAACATGATACAACCGGGCCTAAGTCATAATGATATTATTTCTTCCGATAGAAATCACTTGGTCATATTATAATGCTTTTTGCTGTTACAATTTTTGCCGCTAGATGGTGCTGTAGATCATTATTCAAATAAAACTGTCCATAAAATTTAATGATGATCTGAGAGATATTTTGAATAGGTACTAACTTCTTCATTCTATAAGGGCCTGTTGTTTCAAGATGGATTAAAATAAAAGTTCGTTTAAAGCATAGATTTTTGCGTTCTCCACCAATCAAATTATCCGTTTCCGTAAAAATCTGTGCTTTAAACGAACTTTTATTTTAATCCAACTTGAAACAACCAGGCCTAAGGCAATTGGGGCGTCCATGTATATTCATTTTTTAAAGTTTTATAATACGTTTGACAAAAAAAAATTGTCGAACTTGGTATGTTTTAATATTATTTTATAAATAAAGTTATGATCAGCCCCGATGACGGACCCTGCAACGTGACCTGAAACGTTGTCCAGAAAGGTATGACTGGTCATTTTTTAACTGTGGACCGTCGACCTGGTAATTTTTATCGCTTTTGGTCAGATGAATTACACATTTTTGTAGTTGTATTATTTGTTATCTGTCAAAATCACCCGAACTCAAATGTCATAATATCCAAACCTCCTTACCTACTGTACTGTACACCTATAGAAAATATTTCTGGTTTGATACTACAATGTACCTAAGTCTAGTGGTCGCTGGCTTCTACTCTATACCTATCGTTGGATTTCTAGATGTCTGGGAGTTCTTAAAAAAGACCCGTTTATTTGATTAATATTCATACATTATATCATCATTTTTGTCTAAAATATAAGTTTTTGAATTTTTTGTATTTCTTGGGCACTTACAATGTAACAATTTCTTTTAATTTATAAAATTTATTTATAAAATTAAAAATTTATTTAACAACAAAGACCTCTCAAATAAATGGGAAAAGAGCGGTATCTATACATTAGAATGTAATGATTGTGATGCACAATATGTAGGAATGACTACTAGAAATTTTAAAACTAGGATAAGAGAACATGAATTGTGTTTAAAAAATAATTATTATTCGGAATTTTCTAACCACTTGTTGGAAACTGGCCACACTTTTAATAAAGATAGATCTAAATTTAAATACACTAATATCAACAAATTTTTCAAATTGTCCGCCCTAGAAACTTTAGAAATAAACAAAATATTAAATTCTAATATTAACATCGTTAACAAAATAATAGCCACGTGTAAGTCACCATTATTAACCATGTTCCCTCCCTCGCCCCTCCCACTCCACAAATCGCTCACACTCGCCTCCTAAAAACACCTAATACAGTACTTTCGCACTTTAGATTGATTTAAATAACGCTCGTTAATGTTGAAACCGGTAGCGTAAATTATTTAATAAGTAACAAATTGTACATTGTAAATTTATACTCTTTAATAATGTCTATAAGTTTTTGATTCACGTTCTGTGTGACGTTCGCTATTTGATGAGGAGTACGCCTTTAGCAACATAGGCCTGAATTCAGAGTCAATACTTAGATGACGCATTAAAAGTGTTATTTTATACAAAAAATTGAGACATATCCTGACCCTTAAATCATCTAAGTATTGACTCTGAATTCGGGTCATAGGTCTACAGGTAGACTAAGAGCCAGGGACCGCCAGACTTAATCAAGAAATTTTATTCGGGCCACTATTTAACAATATTGCCTGATTCCTCATATTTTAACGTTTTGCTCACATATTTTTTTCTGCCAAAATTCCCCGAATTCAAATGTCATAATATCCAAACCTTCTTATCTACTATAGTGTACGTGAACAGAAAATATTTCAGATTTGATATTATACCGTAATTTCTGCCAAAATTCCCCGAATTCAAATGTCATAATATCCAAAACTTCTTACCTAGTAGGTATTTTCTGTTCATGTAACTATAGTAGGTAATACCCACTATAGTGTACATGTACAGAAAATATTTTGATTTGATATTATACCGTAATTTCTGCCAAAATTCCCCGAATTCAAATGTCATAATATCCAAAACATCTTACCTTCTATAGTGTACATGTGCAGAAAATATTTCAGATTTGATACTGTACCGTAATTTCCAGTGATGTATAAGATACCTACACAAAGTATCTGGAATACAAAATGCAAGATACTTTAAAATCAAGTATTTCAGATACCAGATAACTTTCTGGAAAGGTATCTGAAATACTAGATACAAAATACGTATCTTCCAAATATTTTTTAACGATAAAATTCTTTTGTAAGAAAACACATTTTATTGAATGTAAGTTTATTTTTTTAGTGAATTATTTACGAATAAATCGCGTTGATCGCGCAAATGAGAGAAGATAAAATATTATATCTTTAAGGTTTTAATTGAGACTTAAGTAAAATCAGTATGTCCAAACCTTCTTACCTACTACAGTGTACATGTATAGAAAATATTTCAGATTTGACCGCTTTCTGCTAAAATTCCCCGAATTCAAATGTCGTAATACCTACCAAACCGTTTTACCTACTATATTTCAGATTTCAGACATACTACACCGCAAGTGTGACGGTCGCTGACTCCTGCTTTATTACACGTGCGGCGTTTTTGTCACGTCGGCTAAACTGCAATATTTCGTTCGTCTGCATCTAAGCAGCGGTACTCAACCTTTTTTTTCTTCGGGCCACATACACATGTTTGCTAAGTTACGCGGGCCGCAGCATTATATTGATATGACGAAAAAAATTCATATAGGGATGAACAGTATTGGTTGAAACTCGTTTGATTCAAGTTTAGGGCGCTGCCACTTAATAAATCAACAAATATATTTTTTAACTACAGCAGAATGATAATAATACTTATCGCTCATCAGCATACCAGCCAATACCAGCTCAAATATTAACAACAGCTTATTTCCCTATATGAAATTTATTTTCATCTTCTCCGTAGGTATACTCAAAATATAATAATGAAAAAAATAAAACTCAAAACTAAATTATATCCATGTTCAGCGCTCTAACAAAAATAATAGATTAATAAACGCAAACGAAAATCACCAACTTATTACAGACATAACGAGGTACGAAATTATAAAAGAAAAAAATGTCTAGAGTTGCACAGACCACATTGTGATGTGAAACCGTAAAGACACAATGCATTAAAAATACAAATAAAAAACAATACCAATTTGTACAGTACAAAGATTTGGATATACTCAAAATATTGTATGAGTCGAATGATTAAAAAAGTAAGAATAATATTTATGGATTTCAAAAAAGCATTCGGCACACTGGAAACGAGATTTTACTGACAGTAATGGATGAATGTGGAATACGAGGACCACTAAAAAATGGATAAAAAATTACATGACAAACACAAAAGGTACACTGTGTAGTTGAAACTATCTATGGTTGAAAAAATAAATTCGTTATAAAAACATAGAAATAGCAGGTTTTAAAATGACAGAAGTGTGTCTTTTTGTTCACGAGTATTTCAAGATATTCAAAACTTACGATGCCAGATTTTTCTAATCTCGTTCCTGATAATAAAAGCTTGCCGGGCCACATGCGGCCCGCGGGCTGCAGGTTTAGTATGGCAGATCTAAAGTATTTGCAACGTAGTATTAATTTAAACGTGTCGATATTGTTAAAGGTACCTACCTGGCGGTAATTGGAATTTAAAAATAGTCACGTTGCAAATATGATCCATCAAAGATTTGAAGCGTATTTGTGTGCACCAGCGAGGCCTGGGAACGCCCGGTATCGACAAAAGTACTGACGCGAGTCCAACAAAGAATTCCAGGAAAACAATCGTGTACCTACGCACAATGTTTGTCCATGTTAATATTCGTATTTGTCCTATATGTAATTTTTCGTTTTTCTTTCGCCCAAAAAGTCGATACTCGTCTCACATATCAGTCAGTTAGTCCCAGCGGTGATTCAATACTCTTAACAACAATTTTGAAGATATCTTCTTTTGGCGCATGATCACTTGAAATTAGTGTTCCAGTAATATAAATAATGTATCGTCGACCATCTTGAATCGAGTGCCAATCATAAAGATGAACAATTCAAAATCTTTACGACACCTGCGAGGTGTGTTAGAATCACAAGCGAGTAACGTACCACCGAATACAACTTCAGTAAAATAATCGAAAAGTTTCCTATTTTTTTTTTCAATGAACGGAAATGTTGAACAAAAGTCTGAAAGTAAAATTGAGATACCTCAAAAACTAAAAATTTGCATTTTCTAATATAATTCTTAAACAAGGTTAGGAAATAAAAATGCGCATCAAAAACCATACGCTACATTACGCTGTCTAGAAAGGGTGGAAAGCTGCTGAGTCATTTCGCGATATTTTCGGCGAAGGAACGATTGTTCACTTCAAAGCTGTTAATACTAGCTTAGACGGGTCGTCTTCGAATTTTGATGACCAGGCCCTTCTGGTAGGTGTGGTAGAGGACGAAGGTTGCACTACCAGGACATGTTCATATTCATGGCCAAAGAGCGCAAATAACAGGATGTTTAAACATTCCCAAATACAACAAAACAGCCACACAACACTTATCTAGGCGTCAAATTTTTAATAACTTACCAATGAATATCAGAACTGAAGACACTATAAGAAATACTAGAAACACATAAAAGAAATAGAATATACATAATTAAAACAAAAAATAATTAGAATTTAAAAAATAACGGTACTACGAAAATAATTACTATACTTGAGTCACTTATAATTATTTTATGATCTTTGTATTTCTCTACACTGTTCCATTATGGACTTATACATACTTATCATTTATGCTCTTATGTATCATGTACTCCTGTCCCCATACACAAGTTTTAACTTTTCTGGGGACAGTTAAACACGTATAAAAATGTAATATTCATTGTCACTGTAACATGTATGTATTATTTTATTTTCAATAAAGAATTCTATATCATAAAAAAATAAACTGGCTGAAAATTTTAACATCGGTCAGCCTACGATTGTTCTTCATCCCAGAGAACTGGAAGCAAGTTGTGGAAATTGACCTCTCAAACAACCAGAAGGTCGAAACAATATAATCTAATATTCCTAATACAATTTAATATATATTACAATATGATTTAAAAAAACAGGAAATAATTGTGCATCAACCTTATATGATATTGTAATTTTTGTACCTACTTACTGTGGAACCTCGACTTACGAGCATAATTCGTTCCATAAATGTGCTAACTAGTTTGTGTAACAACAAGCTACTCAATAATTATGATGTTTCTGAATTTTCAAATCATTTATTAGAAAATGATCACGGTTTTGATAAAAATTTAGGACTTTCTATTTTACACATAAATAATTTTGATTTGAAATCGAATAAGTTAGAATCATTAGAAATTAGTAAAGCATGTAAAAGAAAAGAAAATATTATAAATAATTAATTAAATTTAACTACTAGTCCAATACTAAATTTTTTCCGATAATTCTGTGTAATCAAGAACTTCAGCAATAATAATTAAAAATAATTTAAAAAAACAAGACACCATTCATTTTGATATTTTGACATTTATAAAACACCCTGACGATGGAAATGTTTTTCCGAAACATATCGGTGTAATTAATAAGTACAAGTATATACAAACAAATAAAAAAATCAATTTATTTATTTTATTTAAAAAAAAAAAACAAAAAATTTTTTTTTCGAAAAAAAATCCGATTTTTTTTCTTCATATTTGGGTAAAGAAGTTACGGATGCTGCACGAAGTTACGCGGACAGACATACAGACGGATAGATAGACAGACAAGAAAATTATTATAACTGAGATAAACGTCTATAAATTTAATATAAAATATTTATTTTTATAAGAGTGACCATTGTTACGGACAGGACATTGCCTGCGCCTACCGTTAGGCAACCGAACTTTCGAGCTCTGTAGTTGACGTAATCACGTCATATAAATGATAGAAATTTCTCATGTGAATGAAACAGAGCAAAGGCCCCTTTCAGGGCCAACGCCGATCGCCGTGCCCCGGTTGAGGATGGGTACCGTGCCGAGGACAGCGCGCGAGTTCTCGGCCGCGGTGGTTGTCCTTATACGTGTCTCGGCGTCAGGCGGCGGCACCCGGGAGAGGGGATGAGCGAATGCGGAGCCTCAGCTCCATGAGAACGCATCCCGCTGATGACAATGGAAATGCGTTAGAGTGCATGATCTGAAATGTGTATGTTTTTACTGAAAAATATTATATGAAAATATTAATGTTCAGATTTTTTAACATTTCAGAGCTCTCTAATATGATGGAAATTAATGGTTTTTTGATTTCAGATGGACCTGAATCATAATTCTATGTAATAAAATACCGCATTTTCATTGTTTTAATAAAAAGAGCGGGCGGGAGATGTTTTTATTTGCGCACAAGGCGCATTTTGTACCCTATTATCATCATATTTGCCAGATAAGCAACATTAAAGTTGTCTCAACACTTATAAAAGATAAGTAGTAGAGTCACACACATGCACACACTCTGTAAGACATAAAAAGTTGTCTACAGATGACACAATAAATGATTGACTGTATGGCATAACAGATTGCCAACAGATCATTGGTAAAAAACATACATTTTTTATGGCAAGGAAAAATCTAAATACTTTTTCAAATACATTATTAATGAGTGAATCACAATCACATTAATATGGAAACATAAGTCTGACACCACCAACACAAAACCAGCCGCCGCTTATGAGCGACATACTGGGCTGGGTTTTTTCCATACAAATTTTCATATGAACACAAAAACCGGAATAACTTCCGTCAGGGGTGTCCGATTTTGATAATTCTTTTTGTATAATGATCAGTGGATCAAGACCTATCTAGAGAATATACACACTCATATGTGGAAATAATTTTGAATAAATTACAAAATTAGTTTTTTGTTGAAAAGTTTAAAAATTCATAACTATAGTAAGCTGCGACTTACAACAAAGTGTGATATATCAACAGATGCGCTGCGACGCACTCTATATAATAGACACAAAAAACTAAACCTAAAAGTTAATTTGGATTTTTAATTGTTATTTATTTTAATTTGGATTTTTAATTGTTGAAATTTCATAGCCCGCCGGGCCAGAAAATGAGATATATTTTAACTGTTGCTTTAATAATAATGTCTCAAGGTTGCCACGCAATATGTCAGACTGTTTATTGAGACGCAGTCAATGTAATGACATATATGTAAATCCTCCGGGGGAGGTGCGTTTAATTTAATAATTAAAAAACTGTAATATATGTAGTAGAAATAAGCGCCCGAAACGCGCCATTTGTATGCAAACTGTAACTTGTTTTAATTGGCTTCGAGGCCGGGGCCTCCTGGTCCCGGCCGAGGGTATAAATATCGCATTCAAGGCGGACCGACCCTCAGTCTGGTTTAAAACGCCGTGGCAAACCCTTCACGTGTGTTTCATTTACCTACCCGACTACCTCCTACGATTTTGCTGCCTGCTGACTTCGCTCGCTCTCAAGCTCGAGCCGAACTACGTCATCAAGATCTGCTGTTGCTGCCTGCTAACGCCGAGCGCTCTCGCTTCACGCCCGGTACTTGCTATCGGCGGCGATCGCCTTGCGGTGTGCTGACACGGAGCGGACATTCACGCTCGGTACCTACTGCTTCTGCGGTGTGCTGGCTTTGAGCGGACGTTCACGCTCGATACCTACCGCTTCTGCGGAGTGCTGATTGCTGGCGCGGATTTTGCCAAGCTAAGTATTTCTTCGCAGTTCAACCGTCTTTTTTAAGACGATTATTCTTGACGACCTCGTCGAGTTTAGACATTTTGCTCGAAGCAAATTCTTTTGCTGTCGCCTCTAGTGCACATTCCCGTGTACTAATATCGCTCTTTTTCCAGCTGCTCACACGGTGCGCCCGTGCTGTGTGAGACATCCCGAAGGCTTCTGAAGCGGAATCAGCGGACCGCACCTTTGTTGCCTGTTCTGTGCGGAACAACCATTTTTATTTTATGTGTTTCTACACATTTATGTATTTCTATGCAATTCACATTAAATATTATCGGCATGTATTTTAAAGCAATCTGTACCTACTTCTCGCTACTTTATACGATTTTGCCATTTGTTTTATTTAAGCTGGCAATGGAAACACGTACAATACCAACACAATTTGTAGAGCATTCATTTATAAGAAGATATTAAGGACTCTTCAGTAGGTACGTAAAAATATGGTAAAAATGATGCGGTAAGTGGACGATTTCTGTTGCCAGTTAAAAAAAACATTTTAGAGTACATTAAAAAGATTGATTTTTTTAAGTTTTATCACTTTAAAATAGATTTAGATATAATATAGTATGTAGAAATATTAAATGCGTTATTTAATACGAAGATGATATTTATTGATTAGAAATAACGAAATACCACATTTTCTTCAATCAATTCTATTTTTACTCCTGGCAAGTCATATCGAAA
Organism: Agrypnia vestita; assembly: GCA_016648135.1. Taxonomy (NCBI): domain Eukaryota; kingdom Metazoa; phylum Arthropoda; class Insecta; order Trichoptera; family Phryganeidae; genus Agrypnia; species Agrypnia vestita. The sequence continues at coordinate 43,176 of JADDOH010015239.1, forward strand.
TTGAATTTTGACGTATGACCGTTTGAGGGGTGAAACGTGTTTAGATACATCTTTATATTATGCACCCAGATTACATGGAAATGAACGCGAAACGCATTTTAATATCGTGAATATTAATTTTGAGGTTACTTCTTTATATGATGCGCCTAAATTGTGAGGTTAAAACACACACGTTCCCTTACGCGTAGTTACTGTTTCTATAGGTAGGTTAAGTTTTGGCGTGAATGTATCTTCCTTTTCACATAAACGATGGAAAAGATCCAATTTATTGGTTCATATATTTCTTTAAAATTCTTACTACGAAAATTGTGATGTCGCTACTTCGAAATTGGTAAAATTGGTGTCTTACTAACTTTTCTCAAAAATATATTATTACGTCTCTCGCTCTTTCCAATTTTGAGTGTTGTTATTATGAGATGCAGCTGGTAGATTCAAATTAATTTTAACGAAAACGAAATTGAAAAAATAACGATTTTTTTGCAAGTGCAAAAGCAAATATGTCAATATCGGCTATAAATATTGCGTTTTCGAAATTCCGATGCTTGAGAAAGCCACGTAGATATATTGTGACATCAGTGAATGGACACCCACCGCATTTCAAGGACCGTTTTATGAGCGAAAGCTCCCATATTGGTCCTACTCATACGTCGCCAGGTTGACAATTTTTTTTCTCTAATGGCCTTTCCGTGCGGCATCGTGTAAAGGGCGACGCCGCAAGGTTCGGGCCGCAAAAGTCAATTCATCCTCCAGAATCATCACAATTTCTTTATTTATTTAAAAAATATACAGAAAATAATATTATCAAAAAATACAAAGTATAAAAATTAAAACAGAATGAAGGCAAGGGTGGATTGAGTGGGAAGTAGGAACAGCGAATGATGGGTAGAAAGGACATCAGGATACCCTCCCTATGGGGGAAGGACAAAACAGAAAACCGGGACAGTTCAGTCCAGACGTTCGCTGGTCTCATCCACGGAGCAGCTCCCAGCGCGAAACGCACGTCCTAGGGGAACGATGAAACCCCTTCCAACCCCCCAAGCATTTCCTCTCTCGCATCATTTAACAGCTCGCACACCCAAAGGATATGTCCCGGTGTCTGTCGCACCCGCCCACAGCACACCACGGTCCAGCGACGAGTCCCAAATCATGAAGTTTGCTCCGGAACTCGCCGTGCCCCGAGACAAGTTGCAGGGCGTAGTGGTCCAGAACCGGGGGATTTCTCCTGCCCTTCTCTTTAATGGCTACCCTGGGGAGAAAAGAGTAAGTCCACTCTTTTCTAAGTATTGTGACATCACTCGAATTGGTCGCAAAACAATACAATAACTGCGCGCAGGGCCTAGTAGTAGGCAATGGACGATAGCCAATTGCAAATACCAATGGCCTTGCTAGATTGCTTGCTGCTAGTATTGAATAATTTAAAAACAATTCCTGGCGACGCTCGATGATTCAACCGTGGTGTTGATTTTAATTTGATACGCAGCTAATTTGATAAATAATAATCGTAGACAAAGCTCTTCCTACGCGCCCGATGCATTCCGCCTCTCTGCGTGGGAACAATTTTATCGCGGAATATGTTTATTCGAGGGTAGTCCATAACTTTGAACTTTTTAATACTTACCATGTTTTAATACAATATCTATTGCACAACCCAGGAGCTGGGGTGCAAAGTTATAAAACGTTTACTAGTAAAATCTACCCCAATAAAATTTGTCACAAAAAGTGGGTTAAAAGAAGCGGTATAGAAACAAAAATCATCACCGAATCGCACCTTTAATAAAGTTTACAATTAAAAATTTTAGTATTTTTACTTTTTCTGATAGAAAGGCTCATTTTGCAGATGGCTCTCACAGAAAGAGAAAACGAATGTCAAATAAGGGAATACTGTATTTGTGTCCCTTTCACACTTTCTTCTATCGCCCCCGCTTTTTCCCGCTAAACGGGCCGAATAAGAGTTGCGCCAATAACTCAAATAATATAATTAATCTTATATAGGTGATTGTCGGCCATTTTACTAAAAAGTGATCTTTGGATCATTGTTCATTTTGGAAAGGTGGTTTAGAAAAACACGTATGTATTAAAGAACAGAGAGTTTATTTTTATTACATTTATTGCTTTTTAAAATTAGCCTAACCATAATAATTAAAATAATATTTTAATGAAAAATGGCTGTTTTGACAGTAGTCGGCCACTTATGCGTCAGTAGTCGGCCATCAGATTTTAGCACAGGACCGCCAGACATCCTTTTCAATTTACGCTTTACAGGTATTTTTTTTAATTCGTGCTAAAATTCTTTTAATATTTTCGACAAATCGTAGGCTTAACAAAGTATAGAGCTCATTGTTATAACTAACGTGACCATACGTCGCGTTTTGAACGGGATCGTCCCTTATTTCGGTTCTCCGTCCCAGTGTCCCCGAAAAAAGCTTCGGGACATCAAATTGTCTCGTTTTGTGATATTGAAGAAGAGTTTGTGATATTGACGAAGAGTTTGTACGGCCACAGAATTTTATAAAACAAGTTTTTTACTAAAGACATAGATATATTTTTTTGGCAGATTTTAAAAAAGTACATGGGAAGTCGTTCAAAAAGCATTGAATGTATTGATTGAAAGGGGATATAGTGATTGCAATAAAAACAATCGCTTAAATTCTTTAAGTCAATTGGGTGGGTCGTGTATAAAATAAAAAAAACGATGGGATATTGTAAGAAATATAGTATTTATTTTGTTACATTATTGTTTCTAATCAGAATCGCAAATCAATTCTTCTACGCCGCTTAAATCTTCACCACTAGAGAAATCTGATTATTCACTATCGGAATGTACTGCTTTTATTACAAGTCCATCAGTGAAATTATCCAGTTTTGGTTTGAGTTCTATATATTTTTCCTCATTTTGTCATTTAATTTTGTCATTTATATAAAACTACGTCTTGCCAATAGTATGACATAATTTACTGGAATCGTAAGACAGAATTTACTGAGATATTAGAGAATATGTGCTGATTACCGTGGCACATATGAAAATAAATTCGAAAATCAATTCGATAAAAAAATAGTAAACAAGTGTTTATCATCATCATCATCATCTTCTTCCCCTTGTCCTAGTAGGGTCGGGGGCCCAAAGACTCGACAAGGTGCTTCCATGATTCCCTGTCTTGCGCTGCTTCTGCTCGAGTCAACCGGTCCAGACCCAGTGGTATTCGTTCCTCTGGCATTCTGAGCACATGTCCAAGCCACCTCAGTTGTGATTTTCCTATGTGCGGGAGTAGGGGCTCCATGCCGAGTGTGTGCCTTATGTCGGCACTTCTCACTCTGTCCATCAGTGTGACTCCCGCTACCAAGTGTTTACCAGATTCTAATTATTATCGTTAGATAGATCTCGACTAAGGGCACCTTTTAGTAATGTTTTCAAGTACGTCGGATAAAACCAAACAGGGAACAAAACAAAATATCACGCTGTATTTCGTGATAGTAGTAGGTAAAAACAAAACAATAACAGTCTCTGTCACGCTCATAAGTTTGACCGCGCGCGAGAGAGATAGAGAGATTTTTCGAAATGCGTATGCAGTAGCGAAGAGAAAAACTACATTTCAAAATGAAGACTACAACACACACACGTTCACCAGTTTGAAGACTACAAAGTGTACACTACAATTGTAGTAAAAGCTACTTGAAGTGTTAATTGTAGTACTACGAAATGAAGTGAAGTAAATGAAGTGAAGTAATGAAGTAATTGTAGTATTAATGAAGTGAAATATTTAAGATAAATGACGATATTTAAAGTATGTTTCTCATACTTTCGATACCTTTGAAGTATATGTACTTTGTAGTGTTCGCTTTGAAATGAAGTGTAGTATTTGAAGTTTATACTTTCAACAACTTTGGTGTTTGTAGTTTGTAGTGTGCACTACACTTCAAAACGTGCGAAGTGTGCACTTCAATGTAATGTAGTACTACATTTTAGTAGTGAGTACAGAGCGGACCCATCACTAGTATGCAGTGCGACCCCGTGCGCTTGCGCGGGTGACGGGGTGGGAAATATGTGTACACACCGGCTTTAGTTAACCGACCTGTAGCAATATTGTTATTTTCATAATACGGCCGAATATATGGTCCCATTATCAGTCTTTCATTTTCCATTTCCTTGTCATATTATTTCACTAATTCCAAACATATCCAACTGTAGATTTTATAATTATATAACAATAATTCCAAGGGTATCCAATTGTAGACAGTTTTTTTTATTCCGAAGGTCAAATCCTACGGCTAGAAGTTTTATTTCTGACGTTTCTGTATCCAACTTCAATCCAATGTCAATTCATAATTTATCTCAATTGTTTGCGCCCCACAAATTTGTTCATAGATCTAGCAAGTCGAGAAAAACTCGTCTTGAACCATGTATTTTGACTCGTCTCTATGTCTGCAAGTTTTTTGTAATAGACAAGTAAATTTATTATGGAATAGCGTGTTTCTTCGAAAGGTCCAATGCCAGGTGAGAACTGCGCGCACGCCACAAGCAGAAATTATATTTTTTACAAGTTCCCTCAGGATGTAGGAGACTGATAACGAATTATGTTTATGTTTTTTGTTTAAATTATGTTTAAATTCCACCCAAAACTTTTTGTGTGAATTTTATTTCTTTTTTCTATGGTGAATACCATATCGTCGCTGTATATACAATTAATCCTATGTGATGTTTTAGTACATTTTGAGATAAACGAATAAAACTTAAAAAAATTGCAAGGACTAGATTTCTAAAAAATATTTTAAATAATTACTAGGCAGACTTTCCAGATGAACGGCAATGTTTTTTTAGTAAACGTCCATTATTTATATGAAAAATTGACAAATTAAATCGTTTATCTCAGAATGTACTAAACGGCACATAGAATTAATTATATATACAGCGACGATATGTCAAACATAATGATTTTTTACAACGACATTGCCATCGATGATATCATAAAATATTTGATTATTTTGTGAAAAGAAACTTATATCTGAAATTAGTATTATTTCTGATTTAATTATATATAAATCGTCTTCGAAATATATTGAAAATTTTTGCCGTATTATCTTTATATAAAATATTTATTTATTTAGAAAATATTGTTTAAATATTATACTTCTTTTATAGTGCAGTTATTTTTGTGGATTGAAGCTACTCAGAATAGTTCATTATATACAGTTAAAAAAATACAAAATATGTACATATCCTTACAGGTATGCATGCGTATATATATTTTTTAAATATAGATATATAGTCAGTCACAGCATAACCTAAGTTTATACCCACTGCACGCCGCTGGCATTCGCCTATCCACTACCAGGGGAAGCGTTCTCTAGAAGTTACAAGTGCCGCCGAGAAGCCACCAGATTTTACATCAATTTATTTTCTTTTTCTTTAGTCTCTTCATAAAGATATTTATTTATTTATTTGTTCTCTTTAACTGTTATACAAAAAACTAATGAATGTATGGCAACAATATTGTTATATACAGGATGAATTAAACCTGTATATAAATATACATATATCCAAATATAAAATAAAATGTATATACAGGTGAATTAAACCTATCCAAATATAAAATTTTGAATGTATAAATTAAGGATTGCCCTTTCAAGTGTCTCTCTCTGGACTAAGGCAGCGTTGGAAAAGATGACATGGATCGTCTGCCGCATCATTCATTACCTCTTCAATAAGAATAATATAGTCAACCCGGGAGATCTTATACTTCAAAAGTGTGGAATAAGCGATGTTGAAAGTGATAGATGGTGGGAGAAAGAGGTGAAATTAAGAAACAAACATGTTTTTTGTGTCTTTATTAGTAATTTTTAAAATTTGTTCATATATTTTCTTATTTACGTACATTGTTTTTGGCAGTTAGTTATTATCGATGCTAAAAAATTGTTAGCATGTTATCTGGTTCTATTGTGTTTACACCCTGTACTCATAATACAAAATATTTTAACTGTTCAAAATTGACATTTGTTAGAAAAGAACCAAATAAAAACTAACAATTTCATTTCCAATATGTGTTGTACTACTGATAATGAAAATAATCACTCATTTAGTATAGTAGGCCCTTACCTATAAAACTACCGTTCTTTTAGAAAAATTAAAAAAAAAAATCTTATGAAAAGTAATATTTAATTATTCAAAGTATCAGCCATGGTTGTCGATACACTTTTGCCATTTGAATGGAAGTTCATTGATGCCTTTGCTATAGAAATCCTGGGAATGGGAATTGATGAATTCTTTAAAATTGTTTTTCACTGTTTCGGAATTTGCCAATACGACGGAACTCTTATTTGAAAGTAACGCATATTTTCATTTTCTGCATTGTATGTAACAAACATAGAAATATAAAACCAAAAAAAATGACGGGAAAACAAATGAATGACTAATATATTTTTTTTATACTTCAACAGACCGGGAGGTCCAATTACAGAGCCGAAATACATCACAAAACACCCAGGCTTGAGTAAATCACAAAGATTAAAATTGTGACCTCACCGAGAATCGAACCCGGAACCCTCGGTGTGGGAAGCCACTGCGCTACGAGAGCCGCCTAATATTGTTAAAGGAATGTCATAGCTTTAGTACGACATTAATTTGAGTTTGTAATTCGATATTCAACTTCAAACTAGTCAATATGAGGAAACGGCAATTTCATAGGTAAGGAACTAATATGTAACTATTAGTAAGAAACTAATAACAATACATTCCTACAATAATAAGTGCTATCAAGGTAAATCGAGTGTTTGACAAATAAAAGGTACAAAATATTACATTTTCAGATAAAAAAGCTAAAGCCTCTTTTTAAAAAGTATGCTACACATTAAGAAAAAATACAATCATTTCTGTGTAAGGCCAAAACATAATATTAACTAAATATATCTATGCTTTAGTTTGCAGTAAGTACGACGTAAAACCCCCAATTCGTTTGACAAATTGTTTTATATTATAATGTATGTATTGTCAATATTATGAAACCAAACTTGGCTGGGATTTTTTGGAAGTATCTTTCATCCTTTAAGGTTATTTTCGGTGCAGTTATATTAGGCAGATATTAATAAAATCTTTTTAATGCACAAAATATGTATAACACTATTACTGTAACATAGTATCACAATTTTTTTTTTAAATCTTGTTTTTTCTCTAGTATCCTTATATATATCGGAGTACTATTTAGAATTATACTGTAATCGGTAATGTATCAATACTGAAAAATTATGTTATCAACTGCTTATATTTGAAACACGTAATGTTTCTTTAGTATGTAGTAAATAAATCAATAATATTAATGGTAATTAATAGAACTCACGCGAGTGCAGCATTTTAACAAAAAAAGAAAAATAATAATGGAATTGAATTTGTAATACTTAGTGGGTATGAAAAAATGCTAAATTTTAATAACAAAAATTAAATTAAATCGAGGAAGTTGTTATGCTAAAAAATATATTACTTCTTTTTTACAATGAATTAAAGAACTTTTTTTATCAAAAAAATATATAAGTTTTTTACTACTATGACTAAGAAAATAAGTCTTCATTTTCAGTTTTTGTACTAGATATCCATCACAGTTTGTTTAAAAAAAATCTTAAAGGTTTCTTAATATCTATAATAATATTTTCAAAATTACTACATATTTTATTCAATAATTATATTAATGTGCTTCTACAGAACTCACATAGTTTGTCTCAAAACTCGCATAAAAGTGGACTCATTCATTGTATATTGTAATTTTATACAGAACGGAATGACCAACTCATGCACACTGACTGACCACTACTGTCAAAACTCTAATACGTGAGAGCAAACTTCGGTCATTATATAAGCACTCTTAAAATAACTTACCAACTGGTATTTTCTTCTGCGTAAATTGGATTTTCTGCCAGGTGTCTATCGGTCAATCGTTTTGGATACCACCGCAGTGGTGCAATGGTGGTAATTGCATTGCAGGGACCCGAAACACCTACTAGAGAGGTTAGGGACACGTGGCAGAAAACTGAGAACTACAGAGAAGATTCTATAACTTAAAGAATAAACCTGGGAAATGGTATGTAATTGACTGGTTTACATTATAAAACTATACTATATAAGATTCTAATAATATTCTTAAGAGGGTAATCACCCTTGGAGAGTAAAGTTTAGGTAGAAATCTGGTGATTATTTGTATTAGCATTTATTAAGTAAGATATACATTAAAGTATTATTTTACTGGAAAATAAAAATAAAAACAAAATGGCCACGTTATGTCTATTTCCATAGAACTCCTCCGTGACTGACATTGATTTTTCCCTAATGTACACCAATTAGAGACAGAAAAGAAGATCATGCACTTATTAAAAAATGAAATATCTGCAACGTAGCATATCCGATTTATAAAAAAAAATTGTAAAATTGAGAGTAATTTGAAGAAAAGAAAAAGCTTTCCTCAAAATTTTTTTTTACAAATAAATGAATGAGAAATTCTGTATGCTACTTGTAGATATTTCATTTCCTAAATAAGAACTTCTTTTCTAAATAAGATCTTCTTTTCCATCTCGAACAAACATGCACTGGGAAAGTTTCATGGCAAACACGACGGAGGAGTTCTACGAAAATAGGTATGATGCGGCTATTTTATGTTTTTAAAAAGAAATTCCGATAATATAATTGTTTCTCCAAAAAGTAATGTCTACATAAATTTCCCCAATATCTACATAAATTTAAGCCATCCAGGGTGTATAATATAAATGTAATAAACTTTAATGATAAGTTTTTTATATACTATTGTAGATACATTTAATAAAAATGTATGTAGTATTTCTAAAGATACGTAGAAAAATAAGGCACATGCCTAGAGCAAATCTTAACATGATTTTGTGCTTTTGTTTTTTTTGTTGTTATTTTATGTTTTTTGCTTGTTGTTTTTTTATTATTATTTTGTGTTATTTGTTTTTTTAATTTAATTTTATTTTATGTTTTTTTTATTGTTTTTGTTGGCAATGATGTAGTTTCAATTCATCACTGTTTCATTAGTCTAATAATGGCACCATATCCAATATTCTTTTCCATCTCGAATAAACATGCACTGGGAAAGTTGTATGTCAAGCACAAAGGAGGGAGTTCTATGAAAATAGATATAACGCAGCCATTTTATGTTTTTTAAAAAATTTCCATTAAAATAATTGTTTCTCCAAAAAAATAACCCAATTTCTGCATAAATTTTAGCCTTCCAGGGGTGTATAATACAAATGTAATAAAGAGTAATAATAATTTTTTTATACGCTATTGTACATATAATAAAAATGTATGTAGTATTTCCAAATGTAAGTATAAAAATAAGGCACATGCCTAGAGCAAATCTTAACCCTATTATTAAATAATGACATGCAACAGGCATGATTTTGTGTTTTTTGCTTTTAGTGTTTTTTTATTATTTTGTTTTTTTTTTTGTTCTGTGTTATTTTATGTTTTTTAATTTATTTTTATTTTTATGGTTTTTGCTGTCAATGTTGATGTTGTTTCAATTCATCACAGTTTCATTACTCTAATAATTTTTATCTTCTTTTCATATTTAATTTTCTTTTCCATCTCGAATAAACATGCACTGAAAAAGTTGCATGTCAAGCACAAAGTAGGAGTTCTACAAAAATAGATATAATGCGGCCATTTTATGTTTTAAAAAAAAAATCCTATAAAATAATTTTTTCTCCAAAAATAACCCAATTTCTACATAATTTAACCTTTCCAGGGTGTATAATATAAATGTAATAAACTGTAATAATAAGTATTTCATAAACCTACTATTGAACATGTAATAAAAATGTATGTAGTATTTCCAAAGGTTATAGAAAAATAGTTTAGAAAAATAAGGCACACGCCTAGAGCAAATCTAAACACTAGTATTAAATTATGACATGCAATAGGCATGATTTTGTGTTTTTTGCTTCTTGATTTAATTATTATTTAAAGTTATTTATGTTTTTAATTATTTTATGTTTTTTTGTTTTTATAGTTTGTGCTGTCAAATCAGGGTGTAGTTTCAATTCATCACTGTTTCATTAATCTAATAATGGCACCATATTTAATCTACAACTATAACAACGAAGCACCATCTTGTTTCTTGAGCAATATTTTCTTCTTCAATGTCCATGCTTGAGAATCGAGTTTTCTATATTTGTCACCAAACCGTGTGTGTCGTGCCAAACAATGAGTCTGAGTTGACCGATAAACTAGAACAATAATATTAAATCAAATATAAAACTAATCTGTACTTCTAAAACCTTAAACAATTGTCTAACGATAGAAGATTTGATAATGTCAACTACCGACAATGTCATATATATGTATCTCTATGCATATCTGCAAGTCACTTGGCTTGAATAAGAAATCAATTTCATTATATGTATTTTGGATATGCCCTTTTATAATAAAATGATTTTCATGAGAGCTTCAAGTCACGGAAAGAGAACTTTTTATTTGTTCACTTTTTCTATACATATAATTACAACGATAGGTTTATTCCAGTTGGGAATTTCTTCCCGTCAAACCGGTCACACAATTTATTGGAATACAGTATAACCCCGTTAATTTGAACCCCGATAATTCCAAATTCGCCATAATTCGACATTTTTAATCTACAAGTCCCAAAATATTACTGTCATAGTAAATTAAAACGGATAATTCGAAAACCCCGGTAATTTGAAATAATTTCTACAAATCAATACATATAATTAGTTCATATAATTCGAAAAAAAAAAATATTTGAGAAAATTGTTTTTTTTCACAAGTGAGACGAGAAATATGTTAATATCGGGTAATTTATTAATATAAATGTCGCGACCATTGTATTAGCTCAAAAAATACAGTAAAATTTCAGTTTTACTTTCCTTGTTTTCACATTTTTCCTCTATTTACATGGATAAGTCGAAGTTCAGTTTTATCTCCATACATTCGCATACAAATATTTCGCGCAATTTAAGCGGAAGAATTTTCCATTTCTCCAGGTTATACACCGAAATATTAGGAAAATTCAACTCTACATTCATTGAAATTTGCGAGCAAAATTTTCCCTTTTCTTTCCAAAAATTTATCACTTATTCTGTAGGTGGTATCATGCATAGATAAGATAATATAATAGTATCATGATAATCATCGACGCGAAAATCGAAACGGCTGCCGCGCCATTTTGCGCGCGTTGTCGTGGTGACAGATCTATTTATTATATGCATTGTTTTTTTTTATTTTTATTTTTGGATTATTTCGTTTATTATTAAACGCATTTCAATTTATTTTACGCACCTTCTTACGAATTTCTTCTGTAAAATCGTTTGAGAGTTTTTATTTACTTTCTAAATATATTTTTTATATTACGTTAGTCGTTTTATTATTATATATTATAATTTGTCCTAAAAATATCGCGAAAAAAGTGCAATTGATTACAAGAATACGGACTTTTTCACAAAATTAATGGCTTTTTTCGTGAGTTTTACGATTTTTGGCAAATTTCGCAATCACGTCGCGATTTTTTTTACCTCGAATTTCGAATTAACGGAGTTCCGCATAATTCGATATGTTTTTTTTTGGATCAGTGGCCAAGTGGCCACTACCTAGCAAAAGTAATTTTTTTAACCCGTTCCAGGCCCGCATCGGGTTAACAGACAGACTATCAAAAGGGAGTTAATGATCCTGATAGATACGACATCGGGGTACAATGTAAAATATTATAAGACATGAGGGGTTTTCTTAAAGCGTTTCATGACACAAAAAAGAAGTACATACATAACAAGTGATTCGATAAAAAGAGTAAGCAATGTTTCTTTTAATATTTTCGGCATCTGCAATCTTTATAAAATAAAAAATAAAAATTGTAATTAAATTACCTTTCTCCTTGGCCATCCATCTCGTCTAGGGCAAATCCTTTATTTCGAATTTATGCCAAACTTTGTTTCCCCAAACGCAACTGTAATAAAAAAATATATTTATTAGATTTCATGGAGAATGGTTTTGTATCAGATTTAGCAAAAATAAAAATTACTTAATACCAACTAGAGATCCATTAAATATTATTCTACTAAACTATACATCAGCTGCCAATGGAAATAAAGGATGCGACTAATGGGATAATATTCAAGAATCACATTTTAAAATGGATAAAGGTGTTACGCATCAAAGAGATTAAAAATGAACTAACGACGAGTATTACCTAATAAAAAATAAAACGATTAAATGTTTTTAACAATGTTGTAAGAATTAAAGAAAAGTAATAAAAAGTGTAAATTTTAAACAATTGTTTGTAAGAATGTTGTATATCGTGCCCACCTCGACAAAGGATTGTCCTAGTGAGGAGTTACTATAATCATTAATAAATAAATACAAATATTAATGTTTGTCCACAAAGCGGACTTTTACTTTTAATAATTCATAATATTCATTAAGAATATTTTTATATGTAGGTATGTTCAAAGAATACAGCCATTGGATTCTGTCCCCAGAGGGATGATTATTTATCTTAACACTTTGAAAAAACAGAAATTCAAATATGTAAGTATATATACATTAGTACAGTAATACAACATTATTTTAGTAGCGGGGAATATAGAAACAAAACTGTCCTGTGCGAATAATGAAAATAAAAGATGACATGTTATAAAATGATTTTTTGGGCAATTTTACAATTATTCTTAAAAGCATGTTTGTATGTGTTGGAAGTATTCCTTGCATAGCTAGCTCATTCTTTTGTTTATTTATTTATTTGAAGAATATGTTTTATATTATGTAATCATGTGATGTATGTATGTTGTATGTAGTTTTTAACATTCCTTACAACCATATTACGTTACTTGTGGTCAGGTGTCTATGAAATTATATTATTGGGGCAGGTCTAATATTTCTGCTTGAGAAAATGTGAATACTATGCTCAATATAATAAGAAAGGCATTTTCTAAATAATAGATAGTATCAAAAAAATAATGTAACATAGTTACCTAGAATGTAGGTCATCTAGTTGGACTACCCTGGAAGCCAAAACCGGATCATCACATTCCGGTACGGGTACAATTGGTGAGGTATAGGTGACCTCGGTCCCTGTAGTGAGGGGCCAAGCATCTATAGGCAGAGGCCCGACGTAGGGCAGGCACGGCAAGACCGTGCTCCTCGATGTCGGCGGGCGGAAAGGTGGTTGGAGTGGCGTGCACCCCGGGGACGGTTTGTATGGGGGAAGGTCCTGCGGCCTCGGTTGTGGAAATGGTGGGACTGTCCCCAATTTTGCACCAAAGGGCGGCACTACATTATGTGGAGGATCCGGCCCATTGTCAGTAAATAATGATACATTTTTTTCAAATTGGATTTTGTGTGGTTCGGCTGTCGGAGGTGAGGTTGGCTTATTTGGTGCAAAAAGTCTGCGAAAACTGTATTCCCTTCCAATGTCAAGATTAATAGTTTTTTTCTGATTTTGAGTACACCTTCCCATTTTGGAGGGTGGTTCAGCTGGAAAAGTTTGCTGGTATTGGGCAGGTATGAAATGTGACGTTTTAGATAAAGGTACAGATTCTCCGAAATGGATTGACTTTTCCGGAGTTTCAGGGATTCTATCGAGTGAAGATCTCCTATAATAATTGTAATATTTACGGGATTGTCTACTGGAATTTTGCGTTTCAGGTCTTTGCTCTCCATAGCTTTGAATTAGTGACAACTGCTTTTGTAGTATTTTGAAAGGTTTCTTCCAGCAGTCTTTTTTAATGGACTTTTTACATATCTCAGCTAATGAAGAGTTCTTCTTTTCTTGAACACGAAATGCACTTTGTTGACTTTCCGAGAGAAGCAATTGTTTTCCGGGAGAAGCAATTGGAGTTGAGGGTAACTTTTTCAGTTCATGGACGGGCAACTTTGGTAATGATCTCTGAGTAGGAGTCAATGTAAATAGTTGTTCTTCTGGGATATGGAAAGCTTTCTTTTCGCAGTGTACTTTAACAAAATTTTGAACAGTTGAACATGACGGCAATTTAATCGGCTCCTCAGAAATTAATGGCAACGGTTGCGTTTTAGAGTTAAGCAAACATTTGCCTAACTCTAAAACGTTGGCAGACTCTTCTAGTACTTCCGGACCAGCAAGTCTTGGCTGATGCACGGGCGGTTGCTGTTCTGCTGTACATGGTATTATTGTCGATGGTGCAAATTGATATTTTTTGTCAGTTTCACAAACTGTAAATCGCTGTTCTCCATAATAAGGTGAGGTTTTTGATGGTTGTTGTGAATTTCCTCGCACCATCGGAACTTGTTCGTACGAATTCGAATATTTAGAATCTGCTCTTGGCACATGCGGTGCGGCAATAATTAATTCCAATTTAGGAGAGGATTTCTTCTTATTTTTGGTTTGCTGCTGCTGCTGCTGCTGCTGCATTAAATCTCGCAGTTGTTGATTTTTATCTTCATAATGGTCCACATCTTTTGTAGGTCTTGGGATATATTCAGTACCTGGTGGAGTTTTTTCTTCTTCTGGGTCAGATAAATATTCTTTATTTGTAGCGTACAATAACAACTCCCTTATAGAGACACGCTTGAAATCCAAACTCGGGTCTGGTACCCGGTTCTCTGTATTTGAGGGTGGTTTGTGAGCTATACTATATTCCATGCGTTCAATGGAAGAGATTTTTCGGAAGGTTGAAGACGTCTCTCCTGAGATTTCATACTCAGTTATATGTTCTCGGCTGGCACTGTATTTCAATATCCTCAGAGAGTCTCTTTCTTGGGTCTTACCATGGATAGACGGCTGAGGAGTTAAGATGTAGTTTGGGTCCCTCAGGATCGCCGGTGGTGGGTCCGGAAACGCTTTCGCTTGCCCTTGTTGGTATGATGGAAATACAGGCATAGGCAGTGGTCGATAAACTGGTGCAACATACTGCCAAGGCTCCATTGGCCAAAAATACTGCTCTCTAAGTATATACTGCTCTCCAGGTATATACTGCATCATAGAAGCGTGCTGCGGCTGCATGTACACATGGCTTGGTACGGGCGAACTCGAATTTGATTCGATGAGACTCGAGGATGATGAATTGGTGGGCGGATAATAGGGGGGGGTATAGAAGGGAGAGCTATACGGGGTGATATTTGTAGGCGGCGGCACGTTGGTATTGATGTTAATGGGTGGCGGGATGTTGATGTTAATGGGTGGTGGGATGTTGGTGTTGACAAGTGGTGGTGGGATGTTGGTGTTGACAGGTGGTTGTGGGATGTTGGTGTACATAGGTGGTTGAATGTTGACGTTGACGGGTGGTGTAATGTTGGTGTAGAAAGGTGGGATGTTGGTGTTAATAAGTGGTGGTATGGTGGTGGCGGACAGTACCCGCAGTGGAGGCCGTGAAATGGTGATCGGTGGGTTGAATAATTGTTGGGATGGGGATATGGCAATGGTGGACGGCGATTGCGAGGGGAAATCTGAAACCGTGGTCGGTGACCTGAATAAAATGGTCGTGGTAGACGGATAGACTGACGGCTGGGAAGGTGGTAGGGTGGAGGTAAAAAACGTGGGCGGGCAAGACTTCTGAACACCGGTCGCCGGTGCGCGTAGTGAGGAGTTGAAGGACCGGCTTGGTAATGGTTGGGATGATGGAAAAATTGATGGTGCGGGCAGGAATACTGATGGAGGTGTACACTCTGATAGGCACAGTTGTGAGGAAGTTGAGGGTGCAGTATCGCAAAAGGAACAGGACAATGGATTAGGGTTAATGGGGAGGGGAGCTGATGTGGGAACTGAGAGGGGTGCTGAGGGGGGAGTTGAGGGGGGAGCCAAGAGAGGGGATGAGGGGGGAGCTGAAGGTGGACGGAATGGTGGTACCGTGGACAATAGACAAGGTGACGGTATTGCGGTGGAGGGGCAAAATGGTGGTAGACTGCGGGGCGGGCTGGGTAGTAAAATTGTTGAGGGAGAACGGGGAAGCGAGTCGGAGGAATTTGAAATGGTCGATGAGACGACGGAACGTTGGCAGGTTGATTGCGATGATGCCTGCGTTTGGCTTTCTTTGGAAGGTTCTTCGGTGGATCCATCATTGCTTTTCATGACTTCCAAAGAGAGTGTAAATTCAATCTGCAAACAAAACATTTGTTTATTCATTATGTATTCTTTATTTGTATTACAAATAAAGAATATTTACTAGTATTCCAAATGCATTAGCACCTCGTTAATTTAAAATTCAAGGGACCCAAAAATACATTTCGTACTATGCGGATCCCCATTCATTCGAAATTCAAGGTACAAAAAAAATCGACATGCGTTTTCGAAATTCGCCAAAAATCGTAAACTTTGTGAAAAAAGCCATTAAGTTTGTGAAAAACTTACGTATTTTTGCATATTTTAAGAAATCATTTCGAAAACACAATATTTAAAACACAAAGATCGCGCCATTTTAACTACTCAAGTACCTTGAAATTTTTCTTATTTTCATTTGCGAAAAAAATTTGAATATTTTTTCGATTTTGTTAATATTCAAAAAATTTCGAATTTTGTGACCTAATAGTTATTGATTTATGGCGCCAGGAGTAAAAAATAATTTTTAATTTCAAATTACCGGGTTAATCTACTATGAAATTAACATTTTGGAACTTGTGGGTTTTAAAAATTTCAAAATATGCAAAAATCAAAATTTCAAATACGAATCTCCAATTATTGGAGTTCGAATTAACGGAGTTTAACTGTTATGCTATATTATGGTTAAATTGACTATTTGTAATATTTGTATATCTGATAATCGTTTTTACATTTCTATGCCCATATTTTTGGGAGCGTAGAAAAAATGTACTTCAAACTCACATTGCGAATCAATAGAGGATGTATGAACATCGTCAATATTAAAATGTCTCCAAGAATTTATTTAGCTTCTTCTTCCTTTTCTTCTTGTTCTAGATCAGCGGTACTCAACCTTTTTTTTTCTGACCACATACACATGTTTGCTATGTTACGCGGCCTGATCAAGATTGTGTGCGCCCCTCTGAATAATCGAAAAAAATCAGTATATATATATAACATTATATATATATATAGTCATGTGTCTTATAGGTATATATATATATATATATATCTATAATAATAATATATATATATATATATATAAAGAAACCCGTGTTTCCCTATCCGCCAAGTTTTCTCCACAATCAGCCACAACCACCCATCGGTGGTTATGGTGGTGGATAGCCCTTGGTGTCACATCGAAAATATGCGAGTTTGATGGGGGTGGCTGTGCGTGGGTGGAAGTGGGTGACGAAATGTGCTTTCTAGCACATTTTTTTGTTATGAGAAGGCCACAAATGCTTCAGATTATTCCAATATAGGCGCGCCGACTGTGTCGGTGAGTCGAGAAGGTTCCGGAAAAACCTGCTCTAGAAAGCTCTGGAAGGAGAAGGTTTTAGAAAATTCCCGAAAGTTCTATAAGGTTCTAAACTGAGTGGCGGATTGTGTCGGTGTGTCTAGAAGGTTCACGAAAGCTCTATGACGATCCAAATAGTGTACTAAAAATCTACGCGTACGAAGCCGCGCGGGCACAGCTAGTATTTTTTTAAACTATAACATAATGATAATAATACTTAACGAACGGAATACTTAATATCTTCCTACATGAAATTTGTTTTCATCATATTGTTTATATACTCAAAATACAATAATGAAAAAAATTAAATTTAAAACTAATGTATATCGTTTATTTTTGTATAGCGTCCTGACAAAAATAATAGATCAACTAATAATAAATGCATACGAAAATATGATACAGGTGTGAGTACGGATTCTAACACCTTATTACAGATATGACGGGGGACGAAATTATAAAAAGAAAAAACTTCCAGAGTTGCGTAGACCACATTGAGATGCGTAGACCACATGGAATAAGAAGATCACAAAAAATGGCTAATAAATTACATGACAAACACAACACTTACACTCTGTGGTTAAAACTATCTATGGTTGAAACAAATGCGTTCTTAAACACCACCATAGAAATCGCCGGTTTTAAAATGACAGGAGTTTGTCTTTTTGTTCGTGCGGATTTCAAGATATTGTAACGAGGCTAAAAGGAGTCGCGCACTTCTGTCAAAGTGACAGTTGTTTGAAGTTGGCACAATACTACTGAAGGATCAGGAATCACCTCCAACTCTCGAGTGACGTCTACAACTTTCCAGCAAAATCTGAAAATTACGAGTACTTGCTAGTAAAGTCTGGAAAACGCGAGTAACTTCTCGAAAACGCGAGAAGCGTCTCGGAATTTCGAAAACAGCATTAGCCACTATAAATACGAAACTCGGGAGCGAGTTTTGAATTATTTTTCCGTGCGTGTCTGACAGCGATAACAGAAGCGAGGGTAGCCGCGAGTCGCGAGTTGCTAGGACGGCGGCCAGGCGGGCCGTAATTCGACAGCGAAGATTCCGGAAAGTTCTTACGTAGCGAGATAAACCGAAGGAAATTGGATGGAATATTCTGGGGAATAGTGAATAAAGTGTCAAAGCGAATATAATGTGTCTTTACGAGTGATAAATTTGCGAAACAGTTTAATTTAAGGACAAGCGTTACATTTAATAGTGATAAGTGACATTGTACATTAGTTTAATTAATTAATCGGTACTCAATAAATCCTGTATTAAATCCCAGCGTTTTCATTAATTCCTCCTGAAGCCACCCCACGTGACAATATTAAAAACTTACAATCTGTTTCGGGCCGCATGTAAAAGCTTGGCGGGCCGCATGCGGCTCGCGGGTCGCAGGTTGAGTATGGCTGTTATAGATTATTGATCTATTTTTGAGCAGGAAGTAGTAGCTAGAAGAAGTGCAGAGACAGTATATTTTTCAGCAGGCTCCTAAAGAGTAACTATGCAGAATTGGGAGTGCATTCAAAGTAATACATTTATTTAGGGGAAGCGCCCCGTAAGTGGACGGATGCATTGATGCATTGCACAGGGCCCTAAAATATAAAATAACGACTTTGCTCGACATTCCTCCCGCCCCCCCTTTACCCCTCCCGGCCCGCCGCTATTTACATACAAATCTGTACCGTTTGACCGATCTGACTCAAATTTTGCATAAGTATTCATTTTTTAGAGACCGGCGGATAACATAAGAGACTTTTCCTGCCTTCTCCTTCACCTGATATATTTGCCTACCAAAGTTGTACCGTTTGACCGATCTTGTCCGATTTGATTACTTATTCTTTAGATACCTACGGATAACATAGGCGACATTTGCCCCCTCTCCTCTAATCCCACCCGTCCCATGATATATTTTCTGTACAAATCTAAACCGTTTGTATGATCTAACCCAAATATTGCGCACTTATTTTTTAGGACCCGGCGGTAGTATAGACGACATTTCCCTCTCCCCCTTTACCCCTCGCCGTCCTCCTGATATATTTTCAATATAACCTGTACCGTTTTACCTGATCTGATCCAAATTTTGCATTCTTACTCAACAAAGATAAGAATTTCTTCCTCCCCATTCACCCGACTCCTTCCCTCTGATCATATAAAAATCTACACCGTTTGTCTGATCTAATCCGAATTTCGCATACTTATTCTTTTCTCTTTCAGCAGATAAAATAGATGACATTTCCTCCCTCCCTCTCCACTGATATATTTTCCTTGCAAATCTGTACCGTTCAAACAGCTCTAATTCATATTCGGTATACTTCTTCTTTAAAATCCGGCGGGTAACACCATTTCCACCTTCCCTCTTTACCCCTTCCGCCCCACATATAAGCCACGTTTCTCCCCCCTGGACACCCCATCCATCCCAGCCTAGATTGAATGGAAATATTGCTAAAATAAAACACAAATCACTTTGTTTTCACCACTTTATTAGATAATACAATCTACATGTTTCGAGAACAATGTTCTCTCTTCAGGATTGTATGTGCACTAAAATAAAAAAAGGTAAACTATACAAGTGTGTTACGGTGAAGGGTGGTGAGGGGAGAGGGGGGGGGGGCTGTTAATTATGGAATGTCATCTCAGGGGGTTGGAATCTTAAGAGGCCCCAGTACACGATTTTCGTATTTGCTCTCGATTTTGCTAAATTTAACGTAAACTTATTAAATCATTTTGCAAAACCCATAGCTAAACAGGCTTTTAATCAATTTTATTAAAAAGGGTCTGCTCTGTCTCGAAAGGCAATGACAAACCCCGGTCAGATCCGGGAGCGTATCGGCCAATCACTCTTCTTCCCGTTTTCGGAAAAGTATTTGAGAAAATGATACGAAACAGGCTCGAGCTTTTCTCTCACCCGCCTGTGACCGGCAGTTTGGATTAGACCGAGGAATGTCCATTACCAGGCCAGGCCATGAGCTACGCACAAGAATGACTGGATGTTTGCGAGGATAAGTATGCCACGGGAGTTTTCTTGGACATCTCGGGCGCCTTTGACAATGCCTCATGGAAAATGATTCTTTCGAAATTAAAGATGCTGCAGTTCCTATTCAGAGTCCTTAAACACTATTATTTAAGTGGTAGAATTGTTGAAGGACGGATAAATAACTAGATTCCGAGACACGAACATGGGTTGCCTACAGAGCTCCGTTCTTGGGCCGAGAAGTGGGCCCGCCGCTCTTTGAAGAGAGGTACGGAGGTGGACCATCTGGGAACCATCTCAGACCTACTCCCGACCGACTCCAGACTTTGGTTTCTCGAATGCGGCTGGTGACGATTGAAAAATGGTAAGAAAGTGGGACACGGCCACACAAGGGAGGTGGACTCACTCCTTCTTCCCCTCATGTGAAAATGAAAGGCAGAGGGGGTCCTTCGGCCATGAATCACTACGAGGCAAGGGCGGATCCAGCTTTGGCGCCAGGGGGGGGTCACATAGTCGTGGTCAAGTCACAAGAAGTTATAATTTAATTTTGATAATAATAGATACTTACAAGTAAAACGTAGGTATTTTATTAATATATGTAAGTACCTATTGTACTTAAACATACCTACCTACATTTAAATAACAAAATCAATTTTTCTTTTACGTCTTCTACCGAAATGCGTTATCACTTCATCTACTCCAATGGGTACATTTTTATGGACGTGGAGAAGTGGCAGTCCTGTTAGACGTTCTTCAACCATTGAAGCTCTTAGCCACGATTTGATTCTTCGCAACGTAGAGAAAGATCTTTCCGC
>JADDOH010015241.1:0-62356 GCA_016648135.1 Agrypnia vestita
TTGAACATTTTAGACTCACAACACAGTCAGGAATCTACTCGCCAAGTTTCTGCTGCCAGCTCTGGTACACCCTGTATATTCCAAAATGTAAAGAAAAAAATAGACAGTAAAAAATAATTAATGTATGTATGTATGTAATGTAAAATGTATGTATGTAGGTAATGTGTGTAAAAAAAATTATAGATGTCTCATAGAGACGAAACTGTAGTTTTTTTATGGGAAAGTAGGTGTGGTCTTATGACCTATCGTATGGTTGGCTTAAGTGATCACTTTACACAATATAACATTCGCCATTTCCACCCCTGATAGAATATACCATGCTTACTAATTATTGGAAGTTGTATATATTTGAATTACATGCCACACTTCATACATGCATTGTAACAGCTTTTCCATGCGGCCTGTACAAAGCCATTTTCATTCCCCTAAATCCCGACAGATGACGTTAATGTCACTAAAATGAGAAAATCTACAATTGATTTTACGGAATTTTCGTCTCTGTGAGACGTCTATAATATACATTAATTGATTAATAATGTCTCTGTACATGAAATCCAGTACTGTTCTGAAAGATTTGAACGAACTCAAAATATTCCGAGTAAAAAATAAATTTAAAAAGTGAATAATTAATTATTTATTATACTTGCACTCATGCGCTCCTACAGCCGGATGCCACCTGCATGACGCCTTTATTTATTGCAATGCAAACAGCGCATGGCAGCCACAAAGGAAGAATTTCCCGTACATGTTGTCACAGCTAGAGTTGAAATTCGAATGCGACACGAACATTGTGCAGCGGAATATAAGGCCGGCCGCACTTTGGATACGAATTATTACGTACGTATTATTATCGTACGATTAATATCGTACACATTGATTGCGCCTTGCGTTGGTCGCGATCGGTTACTTTGCGCATTTCTCCAATAGCGTTTGTGCCAAATAAATAAACTGTACCTTCTGAAAAACAAAATAATGACAAATTTCACGACTATCTATATAATAGATTCACAAATTCTGGGGAGAATCGAAGTGCAACGAGAGCTCGTAACATCGGAGAAATGTTTAAAAGTTTTTTGTTCGAAGTACATAATTATACCTCACCTTCGTTGAACCAAATTATTTAACTTACAGGTATTTTTAGTTCTTTAGAGATCCATGATATGCGCTGATGGTCACGTAGTTGAATCACTTTGGTCCCACAAACATTTGTGGTCATGTGTCAAATTGACAAATTTTTCAATATCCATCGTACGAAATCGCAAAAATTTCCGAACAAACCCGGATCGTGTCGGATGTCGCTATGTGCGTACATGCACTACTAAATCGTGTACAGTGTGCGATGTTCAATACTACTTCGAAGGTCAGGAATGTACTTGCGTATTAATACAATTTATTATATTCATTGTTAAAAATGTATACTTTTTCCTATATAATAAAAATTTTCATATCATCAGCGTATTTGTACGTATACGTACTAGTGATGTAACGAATGTCATTTTTTGAGCATTCGCGAATGCAAATATCTGCTACCGACATTCGCGAATGCGAATGCGAATACGAATATTGAGTTTTTTTTTAATTTGGCGCCAATTATGTATGGCTTAGCGGCTCACGTTCGCGCGAGGCGCGTTCGTTTGCATCCTGTTCCGAGAATTTCCGAGTTGATCCGAAAAAAGCCGATAGGTTGTTTTCTAAGTTCTAATGAGGAGTTAATTGTTAATAGTGATCTGAAATCTTAAACTTTATTACCCAATGTAGAAGTAGATGGTAAATAAATAATACTAAATGATACAATAAACTGAAGACTGATAATATGATTACGAGGTAAAGTTACACACTTGCATCATATCTAGGAAAGAATGGTAAGAAAGATATATGATGCAAGTGTTGACGGCGACAGAAAGAGAGGGCGAACACGGAAGACGTGGCATGACCAGATTAACCAGATACTGGGAGATGGTCCTGTTAGAAGCCTGAACAACCGTCGAGCTTGCATGCGAAGATGTATGAATGCAGACGAAGCGAAAGTTGTGTGTCAGGACAGAAGAGTATGGCGCTCTATCCTCTCTGCCTACCCCCACGGGGAAACGGCGTGATGGTAAGTAAGTAAGTAAGTAAGTAAGGTTAAGTTACTTTTTCTAATAATGAAAAAATAAGAAATGAATGGATTTTTTATTAATCTAATACTATTTCTTTTCTGATGTTGCAAAACATTCGCTTAAACTTTACGAATGCGAATGAGATTGCGAATATGCAAAAATATGCGAAAGCGAATGCGAATAATCGTTACATCACTAATACGTACTACTCAATTTCGTACGAAAACGCATCCAGTGTGCGGCCGGCGTGACGGCTCGCTGTGGTCCCCGGTAGCTGTCCTCGCGGACACGAGCGGCCCGGGTGACGGGGTTACAGCCGTGACCGGCGTGAGCGAGGGGCGACCGCCACGAGGCACTTACTAATCTCTCCCGTGTTTAACCCCTGCACGCGCCACGCCATTCCCGGCCTTCGCGCTTATTCAAACTAACTTCGTGTCGCCTTTAATTCCCCACTGCAAAGGCTTCCTAGACTAGCAAACAGACAAGAGCAACTTGACGTCTTTGCCAACAACTTTATAATATTCGAACATATTTTAATAGGTGTATTGAAAGATTAGTAGTATTTGTCAAATTAGACTTAAATAATTGATTTGTATTTGTTTTGATTGTTGTTTTAGTGAGATCACTAACTGTTATGTATCATTTTTATTATATTATGACTTTGTAAGCTTGCGCTATTGCTTTTCACTCTATATTATTACTTTTTATTTTTTGAATTTTTATTATATTATGTATTCCTTATGCTACTGCTTTGTTTTATACTTGCTTTTATATTAAATTTATCTCTTTATTTGTATTTTAAATATTTGATTTCCAATTTATGTGATATGTTATTATTGTTTTTCTTTAAACTATCCACTATGTACACTTTACCTATTTGTTTCTAAAAGCCCTGTAGGGCGTTAATAAATAAACAAAAATGTCTTCACTTTGGTGGACTACTACAAAATATACGCCAAGAGACGTGTATCTTGTGGGCATGCGTGCAGGGTGGAAGGTGCTGGGCTGTTTGAGGATACCCACGGGCCACGGGAAGATACGAGACGAGGGGCGTTATTACAGATGTCGCCCTTGTCTAGGAGAGCGCACCACCGCGTGAGAATACCTTGACAAATAATATTATTGTATACATCTGAATAATCTCGTGACTCCGGCATATTTTGAAGACCAGAAACCTCACAGGGGAAAAGAGAAAGAAGACTTCTCCGTAAGAAGAGCACTGAACATCCCAACTAAACCTTGAGGTAGAGGCAGACTCCCAGCACCATGGTGGGCTAATGTTGAGAGGAAACTGGCAGCACAAGATGTTCCCATTGTGACAACAAGGACAAAAGATCCTGGCGCCTTCGTACAAGGAGGCCCGACCCTGGATGAACCGGGATAGATGGGCAGGGAGAATAAGAAGTAGTAATAGGTGTACCCATGAGTAATCAATTATTTTTGGCGTGGAATGTTTGCTTCAGTCAAGCTCAGTAATGTGAACGTGTAAAGACGTGTTTTATACGCAATATTATAATCCGTGGTCTTGTAACTTGTGACAATTAAATTTTTTTTTTTTATTACTCTGTTGTAAAATGGCGGACAATCAACTAACTTAGAAAATTGACGTCATTGCATGCTGTTTCATTTTCTATCGGGTGTTAATGCAACGGTTGCAACAAAGAAAATTTCTGAAGTGTATGGAGACCTATTGAAAGTAAATAATAAGCCGACGTTGGTTTAGAAAATTTTCCGATGGTGATTTTGACTTGTCTGATAGCGATCGAAGTGGGCGCCCGGTAGGGTTTGATAATGACGCTTTAAAAACACCTAGAAGCATATTTTTCTTAAAATTCTACCAACAAGATGGCAAAAGGTTCTAGATACGATGGAGATTAAATCGATTAAAAATAAAATTAAATGTAATTAAATTCTTTTTTTTTATTGCCACTTAAATAATTGATAACTTATGGGTACACCTAATAAAAAAATGTTTGATAAAAATAATATTTCATAACAATAAAACCTAAAATATATTTTCACAAAGCCGCGGCGACATGTTGCAGTCAAAGGGTTAAAGGAGGCCATTTGATTTAATAGAATATTAAATCGAACTTCGACATGACTTTTTGTAAAGGCTCGTTCACTTTCTCTGAGTGGTATTTGTTGAATTAGTTTTGAGTTCGTTGTTAACGATGCCCTTCTAAAAAGTAATGACCCTTAATTTCTTTTACAGATACGAGACAAAATCACATAGGTAAATAGTCCTGTATCAATAACTGTGTGTTACGTCACTAATTTCGAAGATAATAAGTGTTTTTTTAAATCCAATATACCCATGTTTATATTACGTAATCGTTGCGTTTGAAATATATTGGACATGTGGACGATAAATTTTGGAACACAGCGAATCACATCTCTTCCAAATTAATTTTTCTGAATATAAAAATATATATATATTTTTTAAATATGATGTGAAGACGGAATACGTGTCACATCAATATTCTCACTATTTTCAAACTAAGCTAAACGCTTGTGCTATGAAAATAGGACTAACTTGCTAGTCTGGAGTGAGGTTCGAACCCGCGACCTTTGGATCACGAGGCCAGTGTCCTAACCACAAGACCAACAAGCTACTCATTATTTTTATTTTCTATCACAGTGACACTTTGCACATACCACACTATTACATATCATTACACTACTAGAACCACCACACAAATTATAATACAACTTCCACACATAAAAACTACATTTGAACACTGAAAGACACTTCCTTTACCTAGTACCAAAACTTTACAACATTGTAGTTTCCAACACAAAACAAATACCCGGTCCTTTAAAAAAAATATGAATGTTCGAGAATCCACGAGGAAGAATTGTTTCAATATTTATATGTCAAAATGGCTTAAAATTCTTTATTATGTTTGTCAATACAGTTTTGTTTCTATTTTACTAATTTGTGTTTATCTCTCTGGCTTCTAATTTCTTTTATATATCGAATGTTTTTTATACTGTTTATTTTAACTACTTTTTTGTTTATGTTACTGTTTATTTTATTTGTCAATACAACTGTGTTTCTATTTTTCTTTTATGTATATCTGGTTTTAAATTTAGTTAATTTGTCTCATGTTTTATACCGTTTCTTTTACTCATTTTTTTATACCCTTTATAGTATTTTACCCTAAAACATAGAAAATACATTAAAATGTGTGGCGGTTTCTCTATAACAGGCTTAGCTTAAGAGAGAAATCGATAGAATTTCTTCGCGTAAATAATTTTTTTGATCTCTTAAAAAGAAAATAATTTATATGGCAGTTACTTTTTGGTGCAACATGATTACTTTAATTTACACAAAATTAAACATTGATTTATTGAAGTTTTTTCTTCTTTAGGTGCGTTGGGGGGAAATTTTATACATACCATGCGACGAAAATGTTCACTCCATGAAGTTAGCTGTCAAAGAGAGTGAAGTGTGTATATTTCATTTTTGGCTATATTCACTTACAAGGGACCCAGAATACGGGTGTAGTAGGGTCAGGATGAAACTCGTATGTGCATTCTGTTCAGATATGTTCCAATGAAAGGTATACAATATTATCTATGCCAAAGCAAGTGCTTTATTATGTATTCCATAGAAATATAACCTCTAACACGCGTGCATAAGTACATTCACCCATTTTTTTACAACTACTATACGGTGCTATTCTGAAAATAGCAATATTGGGACGTCAGATCTTTATCCCAACACTTAATAGACGAAAATAAAAATAAACAAGACGTAGGTATACGTCGGTGGTATGGTCAGAGGGAGAAAAAAGCACATGACGTTAAACGTCAAATATAAATAGAGTCCAAAAATATATATCTCTTTTCAATGGTCCAACGTGACACAATGATGATTTTGCTATAATTTTACATCAGGACGCTGTAGGAGAAGAAATTAATAAATACATATGAAAAAATCTTCTTTCTATAAGCTTTAAATACAGCGTTTGTACTTATTTCATGTAATTTTAGTCGAATCATGAGAATTGTGACCAGACTGAAGAAATCGTACATCGCAAATAAAGATTTTAACTTTCGTGAAAATATACAAATCTAAGAAAAATATAAACTCAGTAAAAATATCACAAAGGATTATCATTTAAGTACTGAAAGAAAAATCTACATTTCCAACAAAAGATCTCTTTAAATTGTTTCCAGTACCAAACGTAGATGATATTTTCAAGCAAGTTTCCATTTTAAAAATATGTAAAGAAAAAAACCTTACAGAAAACCAGGAATATTTCAAACTTATGAGAAATGGAAACCAATTCATAATGCCTAAATGTAAAACAACCCAAATGCAGCATCACTATATTTATAAAGCCATTAATTACTATAATAACTTACCTATCGAGATAAATAGTAACCTCTCAGAGCAAATCAAAAAAAACCTTAAATTCATAAATCGTTTAAACCTATAGCTTTTTTCAAAATAACTCCTATACTTTCATTATCAATTTACCTTTTTTACTGTATTAATAAATAACTTGCATACACTATGTACCTTTATATTATAACAAGGAATAAGAACTGTGGCTCCCCCATCAGACTCAAGAGCTTCTCTTCACTGATGAGGTCTACATGACTACCAAGTATTAAAAAAAAAAAAGTTTAATATGATATGTTATATATAAGAACTGTATTTGTACTATAAATTAAATAAATAAAAATAAATAATAATAAAATTCTTATTTAAATAAGAAGAACACTGAATATATCTATATCTCGTTTATTTTTTATTTTTATTTTCTATTAAGTGTTGGGATAAGATCTGACATATTATTGGTAATTTCAGAGCAGCACAGATAGTCTCGAGAGGTGCAGTCCCTCTCGTCGTCAGGTACCCTTTTCAACTTATTTTCCCCTGGATGATGAGTTGGTTAAGATTATACATTGCTCCTCTCACAATATGTCCAAGATTCTCCAGCTTTCTTATCTTTATGATACGCAGCCATTCTAGGCCTTTTTCCATATTCCAGAGGACTTCAACCTTCATAACTCTATCCTCCAGGAAACTTTTAGTGTGCATCTTTAGAGTCACATCTCAAAGGCCTTGATTTAACGAATAAATTCTATGAATTATTAATTCTTGGGGTCTATGCCACCACCCCGTGTAAGAGAACGGCGAAAATATGACATTAATCCATTCGCATTCTTAGTTGCAGACTTAGGACACGCTTAGAGAATAAAGATCTCATTAAAGAGTTAAGGTTGTTATTACGGTCGATAGACATATTTAACTGTGATTTCGGATATTTTATACGCACCGTATGTATTACCGAGAAGCGAATCTCGACGTTTCTTTGGATACTTATCCAACGTCATCAGGAGGACGATCTTTACCCGCGGAGGTGGAGGTCGGACTAATTAAAGGTGCTGCTTTCTAGGGCGTAAATTGTATGCACTTTGTTGTGGAGTGTTCTCTGCTTCTACAATAGAGATCGCCAGTGTGCAATATGTACTAGTTATGTCGGCGGATTTTACTGCGACTTTTCTCAAGGGTTGAATCAGTGTCGTTAGAACAGGGCGCCAAATACTTGATAGTTTGTAACTGTCATCTCTGTTGAAATTGGGATGTTTGTATATTTCAATGGACTCCCTCACTAATCTGGGTATAAGGTACGGTTCTGTTGATAAGATTTTTGTCTTGTCAAATCTGATGAAGTGACAGAGATTCCCTTTGGATGCATGTTCGCAGATTGCCGATGTATTGGAGTTGTTGTTTTTAATTGCTCCAATATGTTCCTTCAATCTTGTAGCGATATTGCGTTTGGTTTGTCCTATGTAGAAAGCTTCACAATCCAATATTCCAATCGCTTCTCGGTAATACATACGGTGCGTATAAAATATCCGAAATTACAGTTAAATAATAAAGATCTCATTCTGAGAAACGCACTAATTGCCACTTTAGCATTAAAACTATGCCAATCTGGATGGCGAAAGTGTAGTGTGATACGTGAGTTTTTGCTCGTTGAACGATTTGGGCATATGGTGGGTCCCACTTCACTTCTTGCCATCCATATTACGTTTAAATTATTTAACTCCTGTGTGTCGGTGGTGCAACGTAGGTCTGCATGTCATAGAAAATATGAAATATCTACCTTATTTACGAAAACTAAAACGTCACATTTTTCGTAATCATCGAATAGACATTTTCACACCAAAATGACTAAATTAAACTGTTACGAATGTACGTATTTTTCAATTAAAAAATATTTATTCATTACTCTCGTATTTAAGACCAGTGTACAAAAGAGAGCAGAATATTGCACGTCGCAGTTAAATCGATCAAAAAAGAGCACGAAAATACCACACATTTCATGTAGGACAGAGATGGCGGTTGCTTGGGTTTCGGTGAAAGGGAAAACAATATAGAAAGAGCACGGTAGAGTCGCATAACACGTGTTAGACAAAGACGGATTGCAGTCGCCGCGTCGTTGAATTTAGATGATAATGGTAAGTCGGCATGTACGGCGGCAAATACGATATGCCATGATTTTATGATAATTTACTAAAATAATGCAAATATGTATGTTTACCTTACTTAATTGTATAAAGGAACCTTTAAAAAGTCTTATCTGTGTTGAAAATATATTTTTTTTACCACGTATTAAAAACTATGTCGATTTTTACTCCCTTTATATTAACTCGTGGCGTCTGCTTGCTTGCCGTCAACAAAAACTTTGGATCGATTTTGATCCTTTTCCCGTGATCCAATCGAGCTGAAACTTGGCAAGTAGACTCGTGGCGACGATCAAGAAGATATATCAAATTTTCGTTAAAAAAAAATAATTATAGTATAATTTCGGATTTTTAGAAATTTTATTGGTTTTTTCAAATTGGAATCATTAGAAAGGTTTGATCAGCAACGGCGGCCCGATAACGTCGCGGAATATTTTATAAATTTGAATGACTCCGTCGGTATGCATAATAGGTACTTCACTAAGAATGTCGAAAATCTAAATTGACTGACAAATGTTTTTAGAATTTAATCTTCAAAGCATGAAGTGTCTTATCAAAGCTCAAAACATCTGACATTTTAGAAATATATTAAATTACTGTAAGTTTAGTGTTATGTTATATATTTTAATTCATCTTTAATTGTTGTTATATTTTACAAAGAAAGGGAGTATAATAAAAACAAGGTTTTTATGGGTTATTTTTTTGTCATGTAACACTGTGTTACACCACCGTTCCCGAAGATATTTATTAGCACAGTTAGCTAATTCGGCCGCCATTTTTTATTGCAGAGTGCAACTGTAACGGCCACGCTCGACGTTGCCGCTTCAACATGGAGCTGTACAAGTTGTCAGGACGGGCTTCCGGTGGCGTCTGTCTCCGCTGTCGCCACTACACGGCCGGTCGCCACTGCCACTACTGCCGCGAGGGCTACTTCCGGGACCCCACCAAGCCCATGGAACACAGGAAGGCCTGCAAGCGTGAGTTCCTTTCTCATTCATTATTATAAATTACGGCAGCGACATAGTGTTCCTATTTAATACTATTAAAAGTATGCTGGACTGTCCTGAACTGATTCAGATGATCTCGTGTAATGTACCGAGACAAACGAGACACCACGAAGCGTTCTTTTTAAGGATCCACAAGACAACACGCATGCATCGCCTTGGAATTTTTTTTTCAGTATTTGTAGACATTTTTCGTTGTAGGAGTATACCCTAATTAAAGAATTACTTAGGCTTAGGATATACCAATAGAATTAATTACAGTTTAATGGATTAAATTTTTACTTATTTTTTGTTCACCATGAATTATATATATTTATTTATTTTAAAGTATCCTAATTATTATTCATGTCCCTTTTAAATATGTTTTGATTTTATCTTTAATATTTAATTTTTGGTTTATTTCTACGGTTTACACCTATTACAATAAAAAAAATCTTATACATATCTAGATAACAGTGTACATTATATATGTTTTTTTTTTTTTAATTAAATAGAGATGCGAACACGGAATACGTGTCACATCAATATTCTTACTATTTTCAAACTAAGCTAAACGCTTGTGCTATGAAAATAGGACTAACTTGCTAGTCTGGGCTGAGATTCGAACCCGCGACCATCGGATCACGAGGCGAGTGTCCTAAATGTAAATGTATATCTTCAAACATGATCATTTACAATTGTATACATATACAAATACACATACGAAATTTATAAAACAGTGTCTTTTATAATTATTGTTGCATTGTTGTTTTTTTGTTTGCTAGGGGATTTGATTATGCAAGAATATTGCGTATGTAAAATGTGCCTTGAATAGACGCGAGGGAGACATTCATTCCCCTCTCATAAAAACGGAGTTTTGTTAATCTCTGTACAAATTAATACTCTGTGACAGAATGTTTAAAAAAAAATTTTTTTTGCTAAATACATATATCCCAAATTAAGTAAAGACAATTATAAAATGTATATCATATAAAAAAGTTTAACCAAATAAATTAACGGTAAATGTTCATTAAGGAGATATCGCTTACGACTTAAGTTAACGCTGAGAATATCTGCAATTTGTGCATACTCGTTTCCTAAGATGGAAAGTCTGCTGATCGTGGAGTATATTTGGTGAGAAGTGTTGCTTTTGTGTGGTGACAGAATGCTTGTGAACGGGTATTTCTGGCCGGATTGCGAAAAGATATGGATGATAAGAGTTTCGGGGAATCCAAGTTTCGTATATTGATGACATTTTCAACATATCCATGACGTGCAAGCTAATATGTCTTCACATCAAAAACCAATCACGTAAATTTCATAATTCTTATAAAATATTTATGACTGTAACTAAACCGGTTGTCAACTGAATCGGCCTCGTGATGATTCTAATCACACGTCACACATGTGCATGCATCGGCTGCATAATGCAGCTGGGCAGATGCTGGAGCAGAGAGTGTCAGCGCTGTCTGGCCAATCAGAGCCGAGCCGCCCGGAGCGCTCATCAATAATGGTCCCATTGACAGATGTGTTGATGGAGCTCCACCCACGTGAATCTCAACTGTTACTAAATCACCGCTGGCGTAATGGCTTTATTACCACGCTGGGTGCACACGGGCATACAGACTGCATTTGAGTTAAACTTCTGAGCGAATTCAAGCGGTCAAAATTCGCAGGCAAATCCGTGTAATATTTTATAATGTAAATCTTCCGCGCCGCCCATCGCGTCCTCCGGCGCAGCAGATGATTTAACGTAGAATGTATTTTATTGAACTTCTGGTACCGACACTGATGTATGGAAGTGAAGCCTGGAATTGGCAGAAGAGGAATTAAAGTAGACTGAATGCGGTGGAAGTGCGGTCACTAAGACGCTTGCGTGGAAAATCTTTGGTCGATAGAGTGAGGAATTAACGAATTAGAAGTGAATGCAATGCTGGATGGCAAAGTGGTAGATAGAATAAAGAAAGGAGTACTGAGATGGTTTGGTCATGTGGAACGTATGAAAGAGGAGAGGATGGTTAAGAAAATATATGAGGCGAGTGTTGAAGGCAACGGGAATGAGGGCGTCCGCGAAAGACCTGGCATGATCAGGTACTACAAGTATTTGAGGATGGCCCTGTTAAAAGCCGCAACAACCGTAGAACGTGTATGAGAAGATGTATGAATGTGGCCGAAGCAAAGGTGGTGTGCCAGGATAGAAGAGTGTGGCGTTCAATCCTCTCTGCCTATCCCCGCGGTGAAACGGCTTGATGGTTAGTTAGTTAGTTAGAATTGATGTCGTATCATATTCCTGCTTAATGTTAGCACTGCCGCACTAAGCTTTTTTCTTAGGTCTCAATCCTAGGATTGGTCTTACCCAAGCACTTGGTCTCTCCACTCGTCTCAGTCACCTGCCAGCCTCTTCATTTCTTGGTAGGTGCCACTAAGCCAAAAGGCAGTAAATCCAACAATTTTTTGTACCGCTAGTCTTGCTTCCTTTGACAGATTCTTATTGGCCATAATTGCATTTAGTGCACCGTTAACTCTGTTTCCCTCAGTTACTTACTTACTTACCATCACGCCGTTTCCCCGCGGGGGTAGGCAGAGAGGATAGAGCGCCATACCCTTCTGTCCTGACATACAACTTTCGCTTCGTCTACATTCATACATCTTCGCATGCAAGCTCGACGGTTGTTCAGGCTTCTAACAGGACCATCTTCCAGTATCTGGTTAATCTGGTCATGCCACGTCTTCCGTGGTCGCCCTCTCTTTCTGGCGCCGTCAACACTTGCATCATATATCTTTCTTACCATTCTTTCCTCGTTCATTCGCTCAACATGCCCAAACCACCTGAGCGACCCTATTTTTATTCTCTGTATTATGCTACGATCAGCTTTACATTCATTCCTAATAGCTTCATTCTTTACTCTATCATACATGGATCGGTTACTCTCCTAAAAGACGTTCAGCTTGCCATTTGCCACTCAATATTCTTCTACACGAAAATTTAAATAAATCCAGAAGTCGAATTAAAAATGGTGTGAAAATACATTTGGTTAACGGGTATAGACAGTTACTAAAAAATACCATAATTCGTGGTGTAATAATGTCCGCACAGCTGACAGGAGACCGCTCCTATCGAACTTCCGTCCCGGCGGGCGGCCGTAATAACAGTTATTAGCGCCGGCCCGACCGCCACAACCTTCGAACCCTTCAACCCTGGAGCGTACAATTACCACCTCAATATTCATCGAAGAGTTAATAACCGATGTGTGTTGTTTGAAATAAGTGATTCGAGTAACAAGGGCCTGAGAGGAGTTCACAAAAATATTTGAATAAATTAAATTTTCAAAATAAATAACAAGTTTTTACTCCCTTTCTTTTAACTCGTGGCGTCTGCTTGCTTGTTTCCTTGACGAAAAAACTTTGGATCGATTTTTAACCCTTTCCCCGTGATCCAATCGAGTTGAAACTTTGCAAGCAGACTCATGGCGACGATCAAAAAGATCTATCGAATTTTCGTTAAAAAATAATAATAATTATAGTATAATTTTGGATTTTTCTAATTTTTAATGGTTTTTTCAAATTGGAATCATTACAAAAGCTACCAACGGCGGCCCTGTAACGTCACGGAATATTTAAAATTTGAATTATTCCGTCAGTAGGTATAATAGGTACTTCACTACGAATTTCGAAAATTTATGACAATTGGTTCACACACGACAGCACACTTTGGTTTTTTGGGAAGATATCAAATATTAAAGAGATATTTTTAGAGATTTCTGACATTTTCAGTCAATCAATTATTTAATTTACTTTTAAATAAGCATGCCTCGGAGGTCACCAAAAAACGCCGTTTGCGAACTTCCGATCAATGGTTCGACGAAGCATGCAGAACAAAGAAAAGGAAAATGCGTCAACTAGAACAATACAATGGATTGCTGCACAAATAGAATATCGAGAGGAAGTAAAATTCAAAAAGAGAACTTACTGGACCACAAAAATTGCTGCTGAGAGTGGAAACCCTCAACAAATGTGGAATTCACTGAGCACCGTTTTAGGAAAACCGCAAGCATACAAAACTCCTTCTATAAATATCACCCCAAGCAAAATGTCAGACTTCTTCGAAGATAAGATAATTAAAATTAGGCTTTCAACATTATCTAGTACAGAACCATCATTCTTACCAGGTGACACTATATTTGACACTCTGTCAGACACTAATATTGCAGAAATTATACGTATTACGAGAATCTCTCCAACCAAACATTGTGCCCTGGACCCCATACCAACTTGGCTTTTCAAATCCTGCATACAAGAACTAGCACCTTTTCTTTGTAAACTTTACAACATGTCGTTAGGCACTGGAGAAGTTCCCGACTTTCTGAAAAGTGCAATAGTGACTCCAATTTTAAAAAAACCTACGCTAGATGCAGAAGACCTCAATAATTACAGACCTATATCCAATTTACCACTTATCGCTAAACTGCTTGAAAGAATTGTGTCTTCGCGGCTGAATGCATATATGGACGCACACAATTTATTTAGTAAATTTCAATCAGCCTACAGAAAACACCACTCTACAGAAACCGGACTCCTTAAAATTTTATCTGACATCATACTCGCAATAGATACGGGCAAATTAGTACTCGTCTCTCTTCTTGACATGAGTGCCGCTTTTGACACAATTGACCATGACTTCTTGCTGAGAAGAATGGAAGTATCTTACGGTCTACGCGGTACAGCGCTTAAATGGTTCCAATCCTATCTCTCGAACCGTTTCCAAACGGTAGTTATTGATAACATTGAATCAGCACCGGTTTGTATGAAGTCAGGTGTTCCACAAGGATCGGTATTAGGTCCTTTACTTTTCATCATGTACACAAAAGATTTATTTGATATCATTACCACACACGGACTTCTAGCTCACTGTTATGCTGATGACTGGCAACTATACTTCCATTGTTCTCCAAACGATACAAACATACTAAAACAATCTATCATTGTATCATCTATCAGTGCATAAATGACGTAAACCTTTGGATGTCCTCGAATAAACTGAAACTTAACCCGACCAAAACTGAGTTCCTTTGGACAGCTACCCGAAGACGCCAACACCTGTTGGAAAAACTCCCACTCTCTATTTCAAATATTGACATAATTCCTAAAACTAATGTCAAACTACTTGGAGTCTACTTGGATTCAAGCATGTCTCTTAGTAAACAAATTAATAGTACAACCAGCTCTGCATTCTATCATTTACGCCGCATTAAATCTATTCGCAAAAGCATCCCAACAGAAGCAACAAAATCACTAATAAATGCATACGTTATCTCTCGCTTAGACTACTGTAATGGTATATACGCTCATCTCCCGAAACAGGAAATAAACAAATTACAATCTGTATTTAATGCCGCCGCAAGACTCATTACCGGCGTTTCAAAGTTTGCGCACATCTCAACCCATCTTCAAAACCTTCACTGGCTTAGATGTCCAGAGAGGATTGAATATAAGCTTTGCCTTACAATATTTAAGGCTATTCACAACATGGCCCCTCAATACATAACCGACTTCTGCATTCCATTCTCCGCAAATAATAGACAACTAACACTTCGCTCAGCATCAACATCTAATACAAATAGGTTAGCTGAAGTAAATCGCGTCCACAAAACTAATTTCGGTGATCGTGCTTTCGCGGTGGCTGGACCAAAGTTATGGAACAAACTACCTAACAAACTGAGACAAACTGACAGCTTACCACTGTTCAAAAAACAACTTAAGACGCATTTATTTAGACAATCCTATAAAAACCTATAAAATCTAACCACAACAACGCTAGCTAATGTTTTCCACTCATATTGTGCACTCCGCGAAAACACATAATTCTTTCAGGGACTCACAAACTATTATAGTACTCAATTTTAATTCCACTTCTTGTATGCCACCTAGTGAATAAGTAATAGTAAATAAGTTTTTTCTTTTCTAGCAGTAAGTTGTCTTGTAAGATAATAATTTCTCTGTGTAAAGCGCCCTTGAGGTGAGTATTTCGCGAAAACGGCGCTATACAAATTATCCAATTATTATTATTATTATTATTAATTACATGATGGTAAACTTAATTTACAAAGAAAGGAAGTAAAATAATAACTTGGTTTTTATGGGTTAGTTTTTTTAATTTTTTTCTTTATTAGAGACACTAACAGAATAATAGGTACATGATACTCTAATAATAAAACATTATAAATGAAGACTATGCCCATTATCCCAATTACAAGTGTCTTCGGCACGCTCTAGTAACATGTATTTTTGCATATAAGTATATTTCACATGTACATTTATGGGTATTGTATATTTAGTGTTTGATTTAATGGATCTATAGATTCAGGTCATCGTTTAGAAAATGGATGTTGTGTGTGAGTGAGTTTTTGAACGATGATCAGGTATCTGCAAGAATATCAGCATCAATGTTAGGGTCAGCACAATACATTTTATATGTGCGACACAACCTTGTGATGGGAGAAAAGCAACCAACATTATTAGTGTGCTGGCTATTCTAAAGAACTCCGGGTCTCTTATACGGGGTTTAACATGCAAATTTAAATTGTTGTGTAATAATTACACGATATTAGTTGTGTAACAAAAAGGGAATTAAGTCATTACCTGCTGTTTCATCTCTCTGCTGTAATCTAGCATCTGGTGGGCCAGTTGTCGTTAAGTGTTGGCTACCGTATGTTCCATCTGTTATTTATCCCTGCGACTCGGAGACAGTAAAGACGTTTTGTGTGGTCGCCTGTCCGTCTCGCTTGCACTCACATGACTATTAGCGGGACGGTGAGCGCAACCTTAGCGTTAAAAATTGCTGAACATGGGTGGCAAAAGTGTAAGACCGATTGGGATCTGTTCCTCATAGGACGGCCCTGTGTATGTGGTACGTCCTTCTTTTCCGTTGGCTACCCGCAACAAAGGAACCACGCCAGTGTGTTTGACATAATTTTTGCACGTGCCGTAGATAAACTAACGTCTCTTCATAATATAAATGCTTGGGCGTACTTCTAGAAGACTCGGAGTCTTCTAAAAATAAACGAACGCAGCCTATTCGTCGATCTGAACAAAACCCAGGATTGCGCACATTAGCACAGCTGGTTCCACTGTGGTCATCTTCGGCTAACCCTCACGACTGCGGATCTCGAGGACTGAAGGAGCCAGCCTTGGATCCACAAATTTCTGGATCACCTCTGGCTTGAGAGGGTAGTCTGCGGTAGTCTATTCGATGCCACTGTGCAATATCCTCTTGCAGTTAAGTTTATCTCCTCCAGATAGTGTATAGGTATAGATCTTGATGTTAGTTCTTGAAGATTTGTTATTATAGGCTTTTATGCTTTTTTCCCCCCCACAAGAAAACGTTTATAGAACTAAGAAAAACATTCAAACATTAATAATGTTTAAACGCGAAAGCAACTGAGTTAACTATTCAGATATAGAGAGAAAATATAAGTATGAATTTACGGTACTGCATCCTGTTGTGAAACATTTACTTTATGTCCGCAATATATCACCACGATGATTTGTTCATTTAAACAACAATTTCGCAAATACACAGTCCGTTCAATTGATTAACCTAATCCAAAAACATAAATGCAAATTTATTCCGAGCGATTTCATACGCAGTGCATATTCAGGAATGTTTCATCAGCTATTCGATGAATAATTTTCCTGTTACTTTCACCTACAAATGCATAACATTAACCCATGCAATAGTGAAAAAGGGGTCGTGTATTTAATGCTAAGTAAACTGTATTTTCCAATTTATTATGTTTATTTTCATTAAATCCAAATAAAATTCTAATGGCAGACCCATTAAATTATTTTCGACCACCGATTGAACTTTTTTAAAATATAAAGTTAAAATGCGGTACTCCAAATATGTGTAGAGATTACAGGGTGATCGAATCAATTAATATTGTAGAATATGCTAGACTGGGCACTTGCAAGACCTGCGAGAGAGTGGTCCTCAAAGATACAGAAAAATGACTAGGGTAAAAAAGTTGCATCAATTCAATTTCAATTCAATTCAATTCAATTCAATTTAATTTATTTAATAATATGTACATTACAAACAAAGTGTTTAAGGCATACATATTATGGAAGTATACATCAAAATAAAAATATATAATTAATTAAAAATAACATAAAATCTGGTCAAAGGTGTAGAAGAATCCCACTTCGGAAAACCCCCTCAGACACATGGAATATATCAATACCCAAAGCGATTTTGTTCAGCATAGCTGTGGCTCTTCCAACAGGCATAACTATCGGCAGGTTGGTCCTGTATATTGGAATGTGAAACAATCTATGCTGACGATGTCTAATTTAATTATCAGGAACATACAAACCAATGCTCTGCATAAGTTCAGGATCAAATACACATTCCTTCTAGCCTCTAGACTATTGTAGCCAAGCATACCCTGGAGAAACTCGGTTGGGTAAAGCCAAGGATAATGCCCGTACTCTCTCATGAAGAGGTATCTCAGAAACTTATTTTGCATCGATGATGTAGTAGTACTAGGTAGTCTGACGAGCTCTTAGGGCAGTTAACTTGAAGAGAGCTGCTAAAGATGGATGAAAATAGCGCCAAATTTTACAGACTACGTTCGAATTCGAAGGCTCGATTCTGGTCTAATAAATTCTAGGCTTCTTCGTGTGGTGATCGATGAATAGAAAATTTTGCTGTACGGCGGTCGAGTTCTTCTACACGTCAAAAATTACATTAGAGGACAACTCACCCCTCATTTGTGCTATTCTATGGTCGATTATTTAGATCTCATTGTTTTTTATGGAAACGCAATTCTTATTTCGCAAATTCTAGGCATCTTGCACATTCTTCGTGCATTGATTGTTCCACATTTGACACCAAGGCCTACCTCTATCCAGTCGGTACACCCAATATGGAAGATATTTAGGGGAGAGGGGGGCATAGTGTGATACTTAAGACTCAAACATATCTACAAGATAAAATATTACGATAAAACAACAACTTTTGACTCAATATCATGGTTTAATGCATTGCGAACGA
Source organism: Agrypnia vestita (assembly GCA_016648135.1). Classification (NCBI taxonomy): domain Eukaryota; kingdom Metazoa; phylum Arthropoda; class Insecta; order Trichoptera; family Phryganeidae; genus Agrypnia; species Agrypnia vestita. The sequence continues at coordinate 18,624 of JADDOH010015241.1, forward strand.
CTGTGGATATGTTTTTCACGATTACGTTAAAAAATCTACGATATGTGAATAGGTACATAAATGTATTGTTACTTTAACAACAAAACATAAACTGACAAAATCTTACCTTTTTCACAGACAATCTTGTACTTTTAATTATGAAGTCCAGAAGGTACTGCTTCAAAACGAAAAATTAAACACCACAATATATAATTGAGTTCGATAAAGAATTGCTGTTTAATTTCACGTATTTTTTTTAACAAAAACACTATTTTTTAGTGTTTTTTTATATAGCATAAACGGCTGTCGAAATGCCATGGATCGCACGTGAAGGTCGCGTGCCGACTGACTACCAATTAATGCGAGCTCTTTGAAACATTGCAGGGCTTTCATTCGAGCTGTCATAGGGATTTCCCGCTATGCCCCGCTATCCCACTATGCCCCCCCTCCCCTACTCACATTTTGATATACTTGACGATACTCCATATTTATTTGATCTTTCTTTGATCTGTTAAGTGGAAGTTACTCTCTTCCTCTCCAACCTCCTACTCCAGTATCCTCTTTATGGATGATGTGTCTGAATAATTAAAAGAGGCGTCTCAACAGATTGTGGACGATCTATCCTCATTTTTTCCAAAATTCAGGCATTTTACGTTTTACAACGTTGTCCCCGGCGAATAGCTATGATGATATTTCTTTTTCCTGCAGAAGTCAAAATGCTCCACAGTTTTTTTATTTATATATATATATATAGAATATATATATATATATATATATAAATATATATCTATATATTTATTATTTTTTTGATATTTATTACATTGTAGATATGCCAAACTGCACAGCAGTTTTACGGCATGGTTGCCTTCAATATTTGACAATAATTTTTATTTGATAATGAAGATAGCAGGTCATTATCGAGTGTTGCATGTTTTTTTACAAAATGATACATGATACGTAATTATAGATGAATGTAAGATTAGGTACATAGCTTTAATATATATTCTTTTAGCTTGTACTTTTTTGAAGCCAATGGAGTTTTTTTTTGTCTTGCATCATCTCAAAGAATTATTTATCTAATTTATTAAAGATTCTTGGCACAATATAATCTCTTTTTCTTTCGCCATACACGTTGTTAGTGATTGGTTTTCTCATTGTTCGTCCTGTCGATCTGGTTGCATAGTTATGGTGCGTGTCAGTGTGTATATTAATTTTTTCTTAAGTTTTTCTATGGTGAATTTTCGATCGTCTTTACTTTCTAGTTTATTTTACAAGTACATAGACCCACTTGGCGATTAACTTTTACATAAATTATGATTAAACGTTTGGTACCTACCAAATGTACTGCAATCAACGTTTAAATTACATACAGTATTGTGTAGTAGAAATTTCAGATTAGACAAGGCTAATGATTTGAATACATATACGTTGCTGTGCTGAAAAGAATGACTCTGCCGACAAACCGGACGAGCTCTTGTCGACAAATTAGATTTCAAGGATTTGTTTGTTTGATGTTCCTCCTTTTGCTGGAGAAGATTTGTTGTATGGAAATCTGGAATCCGAAATAAAACTCCAGAATGTTCTTTTTGGTTTAATTGTTTCGTACAAATAACAACAATACTACAATTACAAACGACAAGCTATAAACAGCGGTTCCAATTAGCTCTCCAAGTCTGTGCTTCGTAATAATGTCCGCGCGCCCGCACAGTGACCCGCTTTTGTCATTTTTCTCTGTCTGTCTCCCGTTCTTTTCTTGTGATTTGAAGACAGACGTCCATTCAGATACATTACAGTTTGTTTGTCTGTGTGTGCATACGGTTCAAAGCGCCAAAAACAAAGATATATTCTTACAGTTTAAACACAATAAAGAAAACTACATATTCCCAGAAATTTGATTAAATAAAACACATTATGATGTAAAAAAAATTAAATATTCAACAAACCTATGAGTAAAATAGTAAAATATCAGCAGATTTAAATATATAAACTATTACTGTCTTAGAATGGACCAAAATTGTGAAGCTGTCTTGGAATACGTCTACAAACTCACTGTACTCATTGCCTAGGCTTTGCAGTCCAGGCAGTAATAAGTGTATGTGGTAATTTGTTCGCATTTATTAATTATTCTTCTTCTTCATGTGCCCTGTCGGGTCCCCCCGACGTCGGCGATCATCTTTGAGAAAGTTTCCCTGTCCAGGGCAGTGCGGAACAGCTCTTCCACGCTTCTTATCCCGGTCCACTCTCGAATGTTTCAAAGCCAGGAACGCCGCCTCCTTTTGACCCCTCTGCGACCCTCAATCTTCCCCTTCATGACAAGCTGAAGGATGGAGTACTTTTTGCCTCTCATTATATGACCAAAATATGAAATTCTTATCTCCGATACACGCTCGCAACAAGGTGAATGAAAATAGGGCAATAAAAGTGAGAAATGGATGGAATTTTACGTCGCTTAATGAGTTTCTGATCGGACCCCAATAATTATTTTGCATTGGGAATATGGGAAAATGTCCACTCTGAAAATATGGCGGGGCCGATTATCGAAATACCTTTTTACGGTTTTAATGGCGCCCGATTTGCGACGCGCAGGCCCGGGGCATTATCGTCTGTTTCCGGAATTGTCTGCCACAGATTGTGAGGTCAATATTTTTTGAAATATTGCTGTTTTTGTACGAATACATTCACATTCTGAATAGGTCAGAAACAGCATAACTCCGTGTACTGGTACATTTGTAGAAAATATTTATTATGACATCATCATCATCTTCATTCTTGGCACTACAACCCTTGGTGGGTCTTGGCCTACTCAATAATTTTCCACCACTCATCTCGGTCTAGTGCCAGCTCTCTCCAGTTTCGAAGCTCTAAGGCAGAGATATCTTTGAGGACGTTGTCACTCCATCTTAGTTTCGGCCTTCCTAAGCTCCTTCGCCCTATTAGCCTCGAGTTCAGCAGGGACTTTGGTGCTTGATGCTCGGACATTCTCTCCACATGACCCAGCCACCTAAGTCTTCCCAGTTTTATAATTTTTGGGACGTTTGGCTCCTTAAATAGAGTATAGAGCTCATTGTTGTAACGTCTGCGCCAAAGTTCATTTTCTAGAACCGGTCCGAAGATACGCCTCAAAATTTTCCTTTCAAAAACGTCCAGTGCTCGCTCATTCCTCTTTGTTAGTACCCACGTCTCAGCTGCGTACGTGAGCATTGGCCTAATAAGCGTTTTGTACACTAATATCTTGGTGTTTCTGGACAGCAGTCTGGATTTTATCTGCTTTTGTAGGCGGAAAAAACAGCGATTTGCATTCACTATGCGCTCCTCTGGATTTGTTATGACACACACATTTTATACGAACCGTTTGGATGTGTATCACAGCGTCATCAGGAGAGTGCCCTATAGCCGCGGTGGTCAGTTCGAACTGATTATTTCTTGCGCGGTCACAGATTCTATTTGAATTTTTGTCCAGAGAACAAAGTCATCACTATCAATGATAATAGTATTGAAATAGTGGATGAGTATATATACCTAGGACACAAGATAAAAATGAACAAAGAGAACCAAACAGCAGAATTGCCAAGACGAATAGGAATGAGCTAGGCTGCTTTTGGCAAACTCAAACATATCTTCGAGAACAAACAGATCCCAATTAGCCTAAAAAGAAAAGCCTTTGAATCATGCATACTGCCAGTGATGACGTATGGAGTGGAGACTTTGGCCCTACAAAGAAAAGTGTAGAAAAGTTCAAATGCACGCAACCATCCATGGAGAGATCCATGCTTGGAGTAAGCCTAAGAGATTAGAACGACGAAATTAGGCGCAGAACTAAAGTAGTGGATATCATGGATCGTCAATGGGCAGGACACGTTGCAAGACAGGATACTACAAGATGGCCTCCCAGAGTTCTGAAATGGAGACCTTGGGAAAATAAAAAAGGCATCGGAAGACCTCAAAAGAGATGGGCCGATGATGTTGTTGCTGTGGGGGGAAATAAATGGCTACAATTAGCCCACAACGGGGAAGAATGGAAAAATAAGGAAGAGGCCTATATCCAGTGGAAAGACGAAGGCTGATGAAGAAGAAGAAGAAGACAGATTCTATGCACTGCGTGGAAGTGTGTTGCTTTCTTCAACGTTAGGTGTCGTTAGTGTGCTCTTGTTGCGCGACGTCTTTGGGAATTTCTGCCAATGACGTCGTGCAATGGCAGCCATTTTAATTTTTATGTACCCAAGCATAGGCACGTGTGTTGATTTACTAATATCTACTCATGTAGAGGTCCTATAAATATCAACGATATCTCATTTGAAAGATAAAAAAACTAACGCATAAAAACCAAGTTTTTATTTTACTCCCATTCTTTGTAAATTTAGTTTACCATCATGTAATTAAATAATTGGTTGACTGAAAATGAAACATGTCTAGACAAATATCTATGTCAAAAATCTCTAAAAATATCTCTTTATTATTTGTGAAAATATCTCTTTATTATTTATCTGTGAACCAATTGTCATAAATTTTCGAAATTCGTAGTGAAGTACCTATTATACCTACCGACGGAGAAATTCAAATTTTAAATATTCCGTGACGTTATCAGGCCGCTGTTGGTAATCAAACTATTGGAATGATTCCAATTTGAAAAAACCATTAAAATTTCTAAAAATCCAAAATTATACCATAATTATTATTATTTTTTAACGAAATTTGATAGATCTTTTTAATCGTCGCCACGAGTCTGCTTGCAAAGTTTCAGCTCGATCGGATCACGGGAAAAGGGTTAAAAATCGAACCAAAGTTTTTCCGTCAAGGAAACAAGCAAGCAGACGCAACGAGTTAAAAGAAAGGAAGTAATAAAGATCAATACTACGTTAAATATTTAACCAAAATTTAAAAAGGACCAAAAATAATTGTTAAAAAAATTACGAAAAAATAGTTTTTTTTAGTTTATTAGCCATAAAAAAATATCGTTGACGTAATTTTTTTATTCTTTTAGATATTTGCTAAAAGTAATCATCAAAATGGAAAAAAAAAACTAGAAAATGGCATATAGGGGGTGTTTTTTCGCTGCAATCGATAATATTTTGTGCTATTAAAGGCTCCTACACCGGTCAATGGACACACTGTACATGTCGTCTTCATTTTCTTTTCCTTAGATATCTTGAATAGTGTATCGCTCCCGATGTTCCAGGTTTTTAAACCTCCTGCAGTCTTTGGTTGGGATATTTCGTCGTGCACAATCTTTTCCATTGCCCTGATAATATCATCTTTCCACTAGAACTTAACGTACCGGTATTCTACTCTTATATATCATACGCACATTATAATATATAGCTAATTATGCACCTTTTTGATCTTTCCGAACAACGCGGCTAATAAATTCAATTTGACGGTACATGACACTTGTAAGAAATGCTTACTCTGCGAAATTTGTGCTGATATATTCTGCAAGCAAGGAAACTTCAGCTACTAACTCTATCTCTTTAATTCCCCACTGCAAAGGCTTCCTAGACTAGCAAACAGACACGAGCAACTGGACGTCTTTGCCAATAACTGTATAAAAATCAAACATATATTAAAAGGTGTACTGAAAGATTACTAGTATTTGTCGAATTGGACTTAAATAATTGATTTGTATGTATGTATATTTTATTATTATATCATGACTATCAAAGCTTGTGCTATATCTTCTCTCTCTACATTATTACTTTTTTTTTTGTTTTTAAATTTCTGTATTATTATGTTTTTCTTATGCTTCTTGCCTTTTACTATATATTATATTTATCTTTATTTGTTTGTATCTGTATTCTAAGTATTTTCTTCTCACTTTGTCATTACTATGTTTATATGTATAATGTTTTTTTTTCTCTTCTCTAAACTATATACCTATTATGTTAATGTATACCTATCTATTGTAAAAGCCCTACAGGGCATTAATTAATATTAAATAAAATAAAATAAAGTTTATCATTTTCTCTCATTTTCTTTCATTACATTAAAGTGAATGAATTTATTATATCATCATACGTAATCCAGCGTTTTGAAGAAGATAATAAGTCGCCGATCTCCATAAGTATTGATAATAGAACGTATTACAATATTTTCGAGTTATAATTTAGGTATAAATCTGCCTAGCTCTGTAATATCATGCATATCTCAAATAACAAAAATATTTTATAGAGGAAAAATGTTGCTGCCGAAATTTAACACCTTCAGTATCTTTTCTACCGAATTTAATTTTTCTCATTTATTTAACCATCACATCTCGTAAGAAGATAACCTAATTGGAGAGAAGCTTAATGGTTGTTAATAATATAATTTGTAAACCGAGGTTTATCGGCTTTGCCATCAACACAGTGCTAATAGCTAATAAATATTCTATGTCTTCTAGAGCAGGGCTTCTCAATCCAGGAGCTGCAGTCCGAGAAATATTTCAGTAATTGAAAAAAAAAACAGTTTACTATACTATGAACCCTATTGCAGGTCTTATTATTATTATTTAACAGGCAGGCAGCTATTACTGGTGGGCCCATGTCGTGTGCCTCTCAGTACATCATAAAGCATCTAATTACTTATCATCAGAGCTGATGTATTGTCATGAGTGGTCATATATGCATTACAAAATACTCTAGAAAGATCGAAACAAACCTCAAATTCTTTTTTTTTCATTTGTAATAATTAATATAGTATTGCTAGGTAGGATCCCATTAAGTTGTATTCTTTCTCTTGGTTTTATGGTCTTATCTCCATGGTCTTATCTCCAAAGAAGATGAAACTAAAACACAAAGTATAATGTCGGTAAAAAAAAAATTGATTATTTTATTTGTATAAATCTACTTTCATCTGAGTTTTTTTTTCACCAACACGTTTCAAAAATTACCATCCATCATCAGGGTGCTGTATAACTGTCAAAAAATTCGAATGAAATGTCTTTTGTTCCCTGCTTTTACAAATAATTTGAAAAATTATTTAAAAAAATATTATTTCTGAAGTTCTTGATTACTCGAAATTATTGGGAAAAAATTTAAAATTGGGCTCGTAGTCAAATTCAATTGATTATTAATAATATTTTGTTTACTTTAACACGCTTTACTAATTTCTAATGATTCTAAATTATTTAATTTCCGACCAAAATTATTTATGTGTAAAATAGAAAGTCCTATTTATCAAAACCGTGATCATTTTCTAATAAATGATTTGCGAATTCAGAAAAACCATGATTATTCAGACATATAGATGTCTGAATTATCATGGTTTATACTTATATATACAGCACCCTGATAATGGAATGGTAATTTCTGAAACATGTTGGTAAAAAAAAACTCACATTAAAGTAGATTTATGCAAATAAAATAATCAATATTTTTTAAAAATGTCAATCTACAATGTTGCTCAATCAATTGAAAAAATATAATATCGGTATTTATTGTACAAAGTAGTATCTTAATGACTGGATGCAGCAAAGAAGTACGCGCACACGTGCGCGCGGGTATTCAAGCCTTCCTATCCTTACAGGCGTTACCGTGCGTGCACACACTACACCCAAGTTTCCCGTTCACGCATGCGCTTGTCACTACATTCTGACACACTCACAGATATTACAGTTAAAAATAAAATATTTTTTGCTGTCGCAATTGGTTTTGTGGTCTATAGCTGTAGTAAATTTAGAGTAATATCAATATTATTAATTGATATGACAGTTACTTTGTGGTGGTTGCATCATAATGATGATTACTTTAATTTAAACTTAGTTATATGTTGAGTTATATTTATCACTAATATAGTTTTTAGAGGAGTAGTCCCTCTCATCACCAGGTGATGACAGGAGCTGCTCGTCTTGAAAATATATTAATGATAAATATATCTCATCGTGTTTATATCACAAGTTTAATTTATTGTTAATTAAAATAATCAAAGTTATAGTTTTCACTATTATTATTACTAAAAATATACGTACCTTAAATAGTAATTATATTCCACTTCTACATTTTTTCTTATTATTATTCTTATTCTTTTTTCAACTTCATCCCTTATATTCTTATCGTTATAGAACCTATCGTAACAGCACACATCCTACGCATTCTATTCCTTTTGTCCTGCGCTGTGTCGGTCACTTGGGGACAACGATAGATCCATCTTCCATTGCAAAGTCTTTCCGCAGGTCTCTGAAGTAATAATAAACCGTAAATAAATATAATTTGGCTTTGTCTTTTTTTTTAAAAAATCCAAAAAAGGGGAGCCTTATTTTTTATAAGATTTGGGTTCTTCTATCTAAATGCTTGACAAGCGCTGCTGTAGAACTTGGAAAGTGTATTGAGAGAGATTAAATTCAGTTAATGAATTAATATTTTATAGGTCTGCAAAAGGATAATCATATTGTGTAATGTTTATTTTTATTGCAATAGTTTAGCTCAACCAATAATTGAGACCTAATAATAGTCCTTGCGAATCTTCCATTAACAAATAATTAGTAGCGATTTTTTGCTCTGAGTAGAGACCAGCTTTATTTCTCAGACGTTGTTAAGTGCTACTAACTAATATAGCTAGAATGCATTCAAAAGAATGTGCGCAAAAATAAGTGTGTTGTTACGATGCAAAAAATGAACACAAAAGAAATTTTTCTAGTAAGTAAACTTTTTTTTAACTAAAAAATATATTTTAAAAATGAGGTTAAACACAACACTGTTTTATTCCACTATATATATTTTTTGAATTGTTAGAACGTTTTCAAGATTTCTCCCATTGTCAATAACAACACGTTTACAACTAAATTAAAAATAATTCGAGACAGTATTTATAGGGATTGGGTGGGTGTAATGGTGGTGGAGGTCAGGGGCGGGGTTAGAATGGATAGGAGTGCAGAGGTTATGGGTGATATCTGGATGTTAATTATATTTCTATTTTTTATTTTTTTTTAAATAAAATAATAATTTATAAAATATATACATATTTGGAATGTCATATGGAGGCTTGCAATACGGGCTTGCCAGGCAACTTTCCCCCGCTTTCTTCTTACCGGACAAAGCTAGAGAATGGTCTTTTGATTGTGGTCGACATATGCTAAAGCTGATCTGCAATTCTTGGTGACCAGGTTGTCTGCTGTGTGCATTCTGATGAATGTTAGCATGTCGAAAGTGATGGTATTCGAAAGAGACGAAAGAGTGACTAAGCGTGGTGTCGTGGTAAACAACGAATGCTAAAAACAAGTGAACGAGTGCATTAAGACTTATTTAATATAATTATTAAAAATAAAGTTTTCACCACTTTTATAATTAAAAATATCAACATGTTTCAGAGCCCATGGCCCATTCGTCAGGATACAATCATATACTAACAAATTAAATCAAAAAATCGAAGTATAGACAGTCAAAACGTAGAAAAAAATATAAATGGAAAATGAATAATAATAAAGTACCTGCTTAACATGAAAATAAATTTAAAAGATGAATATTTGTAAAAAGGATCTGGTTATTTATAATATTCAATTTACTATTAACACTTTATATTATTTCAAAAAATTTCTAATTTATCAAACTGTGATTCTGTAAAATTTGTGTGTTAAATTTGTAAACGCTTTTTAATTAATATAAAAAGAATTATCCATAGTCAAAAGATGGTTAGAAAATTCGGAATAATTATTGCTACTTAAATACCTTAAGTGTTCCTTAACTGTAACATTAAAATCTCTACACGGTTTTACAGATCAATTTATAAACACCCGATTTTTTTTTTTAATTATCCTTATCCTTATTATTTAATATGTATTTTTTAATTTATTATTATTACCCATAGAAAGCTGGTTGAATGATATTTAGGATTTTTTTAAATATTAATAGTTAAATTACATCATTAAACGCGAGCCGATCATCTTATATTGCATTTCCACAGGTGGCACTATGAGTCCATTCAACATACCATTAAATGATACAAAATTCTGATTATTTTTTCTAAAATAAATTAAGGCGTTTTCTCGATGGATATAAACAGGGTGGCTGAGAGATAGCCTGATGATGATGATTCAAGTAATATCCATAAGTTTTAATAAATTCAAAAAATACATCTCTTTTTTTCCAAATTCAATGGCTGGAATATTCAATATTCATCGAGAATTTCCAGAACATGTAAATTCAAAGCAAATACAAAAATAACTTTCTGGAATACGTGCATCGTCTTTTACAATCGATTGTTATTCAAGTCATCCGATTGAGTGAGAGTTTGAAAAGGAAATTTTAACCCGAATTTGTCATCACGGGCGCGCGTTGCCCAAATTATTCTTTTGAAATAATACACAAGGCGCTCCGAAATTTTATTATTCAGAAATATTTCAGGTATTTTCATAGCCTGCCTGTAGTAATACATTTGTCGGGAGCGGTAGAGGGACACGTTGGTGCATTTCACAAATCCAGCCACACTTAAATAATTTTCAGTTATGAAATTAAAATAGGTTATAGATCTGGATGGACTAGACGGAGATTGATTGACCAAATGCTATGTATGGTCAGTTCTACTTTACGGTGTTGAAGCATGGACGCTGAAGGTGACTACTCTAAATCGCCTAGAGGCGTTCGAAATGTGGATACATCGTAAAATGTTAAGGATATCTTGGACTGACATGACTAGTAATGTTGAAGTTTTACGTAGAGCAAATACAAACAGACAGTTACTTAACATAGTAAAGCTCCGTAAAATTTCATATTTTGGTCATATAATGAGAGGCGAAAAATACTCCATCCTTCAGGTCGTCATGAAGGGGAAGATTGAGGGTCGCAGAGGGCTCGGAAGGAGGCGGCATTCCTGGCTTCGAAACATCCGAGAGTGGAAATTTAAAGAATAAGAAGCGTGGAAAAGCTGTTCCGCACTGCCCTGGACAGGGAAACTTTCTCTCAAATGAACGCCAACGTCGGGGGGACCCGACAAGGCACATGAAGAAGAAAAAGATCTGGATAAGACATTCGCTTAGGAAACCAGTGGTCAAGGAGATCCAACCTCACTCTGGGAGATCATCAAGTTTATCCAATTTTCGAACGTTTATCTTTGTGTCAAAATTGAAGTCACATGAATTTGTTAGAAATTAAAGACAGGGTTTAGTTGATTGTATAGACATACGTGTCAGAAATTAACAAGGGACAAACAAAAATGATAAGTTCTTGGGAAGTCCATCAACTATTGTATAGAAAATCGACGATAACTATGATAGTTAAAATATATCTTTACGATGTCAAATATTATTAATCTGTTTATAAGGCAATCCTTTAGTAATGTTTTTAGATTAAAACTTTTTTAAAGTGAAAGTATATTACTTAATATATCTTTTTTTTACACCATTGTATTATGTATGCTATTACTTTTTGGTAATTCATTATGAATATTATTAAGTATTAAGTTTACCCTGACGAAGGAACTTTGTTTCTGAAACCGGTTGGTTTTTACCAAAAAATAAGTGATGATAAACTATGTTAATTCTTTTCATTATATTAGGTCCTTACATATGAAATTGATGTTTTGCCGTACTGGCAAATTTGATCTCAAATATCTTCTCTTTGGTTAGGAATTCCAAATCCAAATTTATACAACTATTTACTCATGTATTTGTGTTTTTAAAATTATAATTCATTTGTTTTTTCCTCAATTGTTTTTTTCTTTGCGTCACTCAGTTTACAAAATGAAAAACTTGAAATATCGCGTTATTTACGAGTACGAGTTCCACCGTGGCACCAGTACTGCAGAAAAGGCTCGAAGGATTAATGATGTGTATGGCGACGGTGCCGCAAAAGAAAACACAGTGCGTTTTTGGTTCCAACGTTTTCGTTCTGGAAATTTCGACCTGCAGAACAAGCCCCGTGGACGGCCGGAGACCAAAGTTGATAATGAAGAATTGAAGGCTATTGTGGAAGCGGATCCATCGCAAACCACATCCGAGTTAGCTGCAGGCTGCGGTGTTAGTGATAAAACTGTTTTAATCCACTTGAAGCAAATTGGTAAGGTGAAAAAGCTTGAAAGGTGGGTACCTCACGAATTGAGTGAAGCAAATCAACAAACGCGCGTTGACTGCTGCGTTGCATTACTCAACCGGCACAATAATGAAGGGATTTTAAATCGAATCATTACCTGTGATGAAAAGTGGATCCTGTACGATAATCGGAAGCGCTCATCGCAATGGCTGAACCCTGCCGAACCAGCCAAACCATGCCCCAAGCGAAAATTGACTCCAAAAAAGTTACTTGTGAGCGTTTGGTGGAATAGTGCTGGTGTCGTTCACTACAGCTTTCTTAAATCTGGCCAGACGATTACGGCAGATGTCTATTGTCAGCAACTGCAAACCATGATGGAAAAGCTAGCTGCTAAACAACCGAGGCTGGTTAATCGCTCTAGGCCACTGCTGCTTCATGATAACGCTAGACCACACACTGCACAACAGACGGCTACCAAATTAGAGGAGCTTCAATTGGAATGTCTAAGACATCCACCGTACTCTCCGGACCTTGCCCCAACAGATTACCATTTTTTTCGAAATTTGGATAACTTCTTGCAAAGGAAAAAATTCAACTCCCATGGGGCAGTCCAAACCGCCTTCAAAGATTTTATTGATTCCCGTCCGAATGGTTTTTTTAGTAAAGGGATCGATGAACTACCTATGAGATGGCAAAAGTGCATAGATAGCAATGGTACATACTTTGATTAAATAAATATATTATAATAAAAAAAATCGGCTTTATGTTCCTCCCATACTAAACGTCAATTTCATATGTAAGGACCTAATATTAGTTTCATAAGGAAACTAATAATGTTCGTACCTGCATGTGAAATTTTTAGGTGGATTTTTATTATACTTATATTTTATTTCATTATACCCATCAAATTTATGTAGTAACAAAAACTTTTTATATATGTTTACAATACGGTAGTAAGTGAAAATGTCAAAACTATTAGCGCTTACACATAAGTAGCAGTAGAATAGGCTATTTAGTCGCTTTAGAGTACTCTAAAATCACATTAAATTAAGGGACGAGGAGTATTATAAGTGTCAAAGTTTCAGCACTAAAGATTAGCACTGGAAGTAAGTATTTTTCTTCTCAATCACTCTAAACATTTATGCTCACAATTAAAAGCAGCATTAAAGTAACAAAATAAAATAATCAAGAAGGTACCTTATTTTTACTCCCTTCCTCGACTCGTGGCGTCTGCTTGCCTGCTTGCTTGCCGGCTTGCCGGGTGAAAAAACTTTGGATCGATTTTTAACCCTTTTCCCGTGATCCAATCGAGCTGAAATTTGGCCAGTAGACTCGTGGCGACGATCAAAAAGATTTATCAAATTTTCGTTAAAAAAAATTAATAATTATAGCATAATTTCGGATTTTTAGAAATTTTATTGGTTTTTTCAAATTGGAATCATTAGAAAAGTTTGATTACTAGCATAGCGGCCCGATAACGTCGCGTAATATTCTCTTAGTTTGAATTACTCCATCGGTATACATAAAAGGTACCTACTTCACTACGAATTTCGAAAATCTAAATTGACTGACGAATGTTTTTAGAATTTAATCTTCAAAGCATGAAGTTTCTTGTCAAAGCTCAAAACATCTGACATTTTAGAAATATATTAAATGACTGTAAGTTTAGTGTTATGTTATATGTTTTAATTCGTATTTAATTGTTGTTATATTTTACAAAGAAGGGGAGTATAATAAAAACTTGATTTTAATGGGTTACTTTTTATGCTCTTAAAAGAAAGTACTATTTGAAAAAATCTAGATTATATGATCATTCGATGTCTCTGCACATTTATACAATGCACCACCGTGTAGCAGCGCCTTTTACCTTACTGAAAAAACATTAATCACTTTTGTTTGGGACGTGCTCTGAATTGGGCAGATCCACTGGAAGGGCGCAGGGGGATGAATAAAAGCTGGACGTTTAGGGCGCTAAAAGCTGGGAGAGGGTGGTTGCTTTGTGACGGACAGAGACTGTAGAAATTAGAAACAGAATATGCGATATGTGATATGAAAGAATTGAATTAGGCTGTAGGGTGGTTGATAGAATATGGAAAGGATCGCAGGTTCGTGTGTTAAGGTACAGACACATGCTTGTTTTGAGCATGCTCATTAGCATGCTCAAAACAAGCATGTGCTAGCATGCCATTACAACTGTACACACTTGTTTATTATTAGTATGCTTATTTTAAGCATGCTCAAAGCTAACAATCGAACACACATGCTTATTAGAGGCATGTCGTAAAATAGAGAGGAACTAGTTCAAAATTGAAACTTTGCAAACTGAAATAGAAAATTCAAGTGAACCAATAAATCAAAACAGTACCGAGATTCCACCCGCACATTTTTGATTTTAGTTTTTATAATTTTTATTATAAGATTTGAATCATTCATGTCTTTTAATAAAGTTTCATAAACATTATTTCTTGCTATATTATTTTTACATAGCGGTGACCGAGTATTCCACAGACATTCGTGATTCCTTTAATAAGTCACGAAAAGTAATGTTTTATCATCTCCCCAACGCGCCATATTTGTTTCGTCGCGGACTGAGAAGATCGCATTGATAATCGGTACTAGCTGCAAATGACATTAGCATGCTCATAATAAGCAAGCCTGTTCACACATGCTCAAAAGATACCCCTTCTGAATGTGAATGACATTAGCATGCTCACAAATCAACCGGCGGCTGATTATTGAGCGTGCCACTAATGAGCATGCTCATTGCTAGCAATGTGCGTACACACATGCCACTAATAAGTAAGGGCTAAAAAAGGTCAATACTGCGCATTCTCACGTGTCACTAATATGCATGTGTATCAGTACCTTAACGTATGAGTGAGGGGAGTAAACAAAAGAAAATATAAGAGAACAGTGTTAAAGGGAGCAGAAACCTTGGACGTTCACGAAAGTCCTGGTTCGATTAGATAGTTGAATCAAATGTGGTTCGCCTCGATAGAAGAGGATAGCACTGTATCCTCTCTGCCTATGCGCAAAACGTCAAGAAAATAAGTTAGGTAGTTATGTTCAATATCATTCGTTGTACGCACACTTCTTCATGATCGTAGAACAATGGCGGATGTGCAAAAAAATCCATATTGACTTTTTTGGATCATTAAAAAGTGAAAAAAAGAAGCCATGTAATGGTATATAAAAAGGGTATTTATTCTAATTAATT
The DNA here is from genome assembly GCA_016648135.1 of Agrypnia vestita. Lineage (NCBI taxonomy): Eukaryota > Metazoa > Arthropoda > Insecta > Trichoptera > Phryganeidae > Agrypnia > Agrypnia vestita. Next base: position 33,756 of record JADDOH010015241.1, read on the forward strand.
TAACCGTCGTTATACGAAGTCGGTATAATGACGGTTCTGATTTGCGATCGTAGAACAATGCAGCATGTGTAAAAATGTCGTTGTACTGCGCTGACTGCATTTCAGGTTTGAAAGGTATCAACTTTAAATAACTAACCCAAGTTTCAAAGAAAAATCTTTTGTAGTTATCGAGCTATGACTTAAAGTGTCTTTATGTAAATAAAACTTCAAACTACTCTTCTGCAAACTTGAGAAAAATCAATGAAACCCAGGTTGAACAAGTAAATAATTCTGCACAGGTCTTCTCAAGAAAGTTTCCTCACAATCCGAAGGATCGCAACCTTCGGATTGTAGTCTGCTAATATACTTGACGATTCCTTACTTACCTCTTCATCTTTCTCTCTGTCCCGCACTTGGGATAGCCATTATATTAGTATAGCCAGAATGCCATTGATATTGTAATCGGCCTTCTACCAAAACAAAGTTCTTCAGATTACCGCGTTCTCTGCGATGTGTGCAAAAATTTAGAGGACGCTTCTCAGACAGACGATGGATGGTCTGTATAAAATCATTAGTTGTGCCAAATGATAAAGGAGATATTCAAAAATTCAAAGAAATGCAATGGGGCAGAGGATCGTATATTATGTTCTTTATCTGTATACCCGAACCCGGGTATAGGGATAAAGGACACGACGTGTTCTTTATCTGCATACCCAAATACACAGATAAAGAACATGTTGGTGAGAATATAAACGAGAAAAATCAAGTTTAAAAGACCCTTGAAAGGGTGTTCATTCAACAGGGAATGGAAAACGATTGATAATTTTGATGAAACACAACAGAAGTGCGTGATTTTTTTTGGCCTCGTTAGTATAAGTGATAATTTTTGATTTACATTTAACAGCAACTCAAAATATCTTAAATTACTAAGCATTTTAATTGCGAAACTTCACGATGATCGATCATTCCACGGTCAATTAATCCCACGTCAATTTTTGCCTTTCAAATCATTAAATATGCGCCGCCATTAAAATATATTCACAGGACCAGAGATAAAATTGAAATTCAGGGCGATCCTTCAACGTAACCTGGTTTTCGGTTTATTCATCTCGTGCCGTGTCCTGGTGATAAATCCAACTCCGTAACTCAGCGTCTGGAGCCTCGGAGGCTGGAGATAATGATTGCTGACTAATGACTGACCACTGAGGATGGCCTGATAAAAGTTGCTCCACCGACTGCCAAAAAATGCAAGAGGATCACGAGAGACTGTCAGGTTACTGTGAAACGAATAGGCTGATGTTAAATGTCACTAAATGTTATAAAATTTCCTTCACCCGCAAAATAAATCGTGTTGTATATGAATATGCTATTGGTAATGATATGGTCAGGGATGTGGACGAGATACGGGACTTAGGATTGTTGCTAGACTCCAAAATGAATTTCAACCGGCACATTGATGCGATTGTCGCTAAAGCATTCAAAATGACTGGCTTTACTCGTATAATTCGTCTTGGCAAACCATTCAGGCATATTAGTACATTTAGGAGACTATACATAACCTATATTCGACCTCACCTCGAATTTTGCTCAACAATATGGTCACCCACATATAAATTTAATATCAACAGAATCAAAACCGTTCAAAAAACATTCCTTAAGCATATTAACTACAAATTTAATTTGAATTTTAACTATTTGGACTCAATAAAATTTAATAAATTGGAAACTCTAGAAAACAGGCGAATATTGTCAGATCAATCTTTTCTTTTCCAAATAATTCATAACCTTATTGATTCTCCTGAAATCACCAGCTTGCTAGCTTTCCACGTCTCATTCCGACCTACCAGACAGAAGCACCTATTTTCCCTTCCAATTTATCAAACCAACAATAGGGAATCCTCTCCCATTCCACGCATATGCTCAGATTATAATTGCCTCTTAAATTCAATAGATATTTTTAGACACAATAGATAGACACAAACTTTAGCTGGATTACTACACTATAATTCGCACGAATTCGGCCACTAGAAAATTCTATTTATCTCTGGTAACACTTAATTTGCTCCGTTGTCTATCGCACGGATTCACAGCACTCTTAAATATTCGCCTTACCGAACTCCGCGCGTGAGGCGTCGCTTTTTTATAGCAATCATTCTCTTTTGAATCTTCTCGTATGTATTCGTGTATTCGACCGGCTTCTGGATTAGTCCAGACCATTCGGAATCCTTCGATCATGTGCGTGACAATATTCATCTGTATACGATGTTCAAACCCGGACGTGAGACGTATCTTGTATCAAGATGCGATGTGTTTCAACTGTTAAGAATCTGTACGAGTTAAAACGATCAGGAATGTGTTGAAATGGCTATCACAGATCTCTGTCACTTAAAACCAAAGAATAATGGTACAAAAGGTGTCGCAGTCGCTGTTTGTACCGGTTGGGTTCTACCTACACGGTGTTTCGAAAAATCGCGAGCAACAAGGCGAGCCGGTAGCGATAATAAATTGGTAACCATCGCTCAAAAGTCCTCTTTTTATGTTGCAAGACCTGCTTTTAAATCAATACCGAAACGCTCCTTCAGCATCGTCCGTGGCTGATTACTCCAGACACTCTGGAAGCTCTTGAGGGCTGGAACTCCTGGAAAGGGACGTCTCGCATGACCAGAATGCCCTCCGGAACGAAGGGAACAAATATCAGCAATTATTCACGGGGAACTTATTGAATAAGGGGTGAAGTTACATACTATACTACCTACAATTTTAAGGGAGTATTTTAAAGGCATAGCAATTTTTTTATTCACGATGATAGCGACATCAACCATTGATATAAATGTAAAGAAAAATATAATTTTCTTTCATTTGAAACAATGCCAAGCTTCACTCGTCTTTGTGGCTCTATGTAGCGTAGACTGTCTATGGTCGCTATTATCTATGGATAGTAGAAACCATTGTTAAAAATTATCTGTGATTGATGAGAGAGAAATTTGATAAGATTAGTTTGAATAATAAAAGGCGATTGCTATCGTAATTGTGAATAAGGAACCGGAATTACAATTAGTAACATTAAATGTCTTTTCTTCTTTACAGGTAATGTTTTTTTTGCTAGATACCTACCTTTCATTATGTCATATCTTATGAGATTGACATTCATTATGTCTTATCTTATAATCTTATGAGATTGATAAAATAAATCTTCTTTACAGAAACTCAATTGATAGTGTCGTAATCACAAGGAAATTATCATTATATAAATAATTTTAATGTTTGCGGTAAATTCATCTTTACAATCCAGAAAATCCTCTATAAATCAACAAGTTCATTTCCATTCTGAGAGTATATTTTCCGAATATTTATTGTATAATACGGTACTGCTCGACACAATACAGCTTCACTGAAAAACACAAACACTTGTTAAAATACTTAACGTGACTACTGTAAGCATTACTGAAATCGTGGGTCCTGCTAACAGCCAAACAGAAACCAACTCTAAAGAAACTCAAATTCTTTTATCCAGTAAAAACTTCATAGGTGTATTTTTTAAAAATATTCTTCTGTCATCAAGAAAATAACTTATATCGAATATTAAAAATTGATTTGATTTGAGAAGTCAAATAAATTGAAGAATTCAGAATATTTTGAGTTTGTTCAAATCTTTCAGAACAGTGCTGGATTTATGTCACAGAGACATTATTAATCAATTAATGTATATTATAGATATCTCACAGAGACGAAACTGTATTAATTATGGGAAAGTAGGTATAGAAGTCATTTGGGTGTAACAGGACTTATGACCTGTATTTTTATGGTTGGCTTAAGTGATCACTTTACACAATTGTAACATTCGCCATTTCCACCAAAATTCCGTAAATCAATTGTAGATTTTCTCATTAGCGACATCTGTGGGGATTTAGGGGAATGAAAATGGCTTTGTACAGGCCGCATGGAAAAGGCGCTTACAACTCATATATGAAAGCTTCACGCAATTTGAACATATATACAACTTCCAAAAAATGAATAAGCATGGTATATTCTATCATGGGTGGAAATGGCGAATGTTACAATTGTGTAAAGTGATCACTTAAGCCAACCATAATAAAAAGACAGGTCATAAGTCCTGTTACACCCAAATGACTTCTATACCTACTTTCCCATAATTAATACAGTTTCGTCTCTGTGAGATATCTATAATATACATAAATTGAAGAAATTTGTTGCAGAATTTTTCTGCAAAGTTTCAATCATTTTATTTGACTTGGATATCCTTCGTTTCCCAGGACCTCTTCGCAGTTTTATCTCGATTGATGGGATGCTGAATCTTTTTTTTTCTGATGTTTTTAATAGACATCTGTATATTTCAAACGTTTTATGTCGTATTGTTGTAGTATCCATGATTCTTTTCCATTTAAAACTAGAGGTAACATCTAGTTAGGTAACAAAAGATCTCTAACGTAGATGATATTTTCAAGCAAGTTTCCATATTAAAAATATGTAAAGATAAAACCTTACAGAAAACCAGGAATATTTCAAACTTATGAGAAATGGAAACCAATTTATATTGCCTAAATGTAAAACAACCCAAATGCAGCATCACTATATTTATAAAGCCATTAATTACTATAATAACTTACCTATCGAGATACGATGCATCAGTGACCTCTCAGAGCAAATCAAAAAAATTAAAATTTTCCTAAAATCAAACTTAAATTCACAAATCATTTAAACCTATAGCTTTTTTCAAAATAACTCCAATACTTTCATTATGAATTTATCTTTTTTACTGTATTAATAAATAACTTGTTTACACTATGTACCTATATATTATAATAAGGAATAAGAGCTGTGGCTCCCTCATCAGACTCAAGAGCTTCTCTTTACTGATGAGGTCTACATGACTACCAAGTATTTAAAAAAAAATGTTTAATCTGATATGTATACAGGGTTATTTGGAAAGCATTAATAACCTCGCAGGGCTATATTCCTGCCTTGATTATGAGTCGAAAATGTTCAAGCTATTATGACCTAATATCAATAGTTATGGAGATATGTGACATCAAAGATTGCATTTTTTCTTCAATATTTCTGACTTATTTTTTGTAAAACGTTGGACTATCATTACAGTAACTTATATCGAAAATGAAAAATTCATTCTCTTTAATAAAAGTCAAATAAAAACCTTCGTATTCCAATTGGAAAACATTCCAATTGGAATTTTTTCAGGGTTTTTATCATTTTATTTATCTTGTATTGAAAAAAATGAATTTTTCGTAATCAATATGAGTTACTGTAATGATAGTCCAACGTTTTACAAAAAATAAGTCAGAAATGTTGAAAAAAAAATTCAAACTTTGATGTCGCATATCTCCTTAACTATTGATATTAGGTCACAATAGCTAGAACATTTTCGACTCATAATCAAGGCAGAAATACAGTCCTGCGAGGTTATTAATGTTTTCCAAATAACCCTGTATATAAGAACTGTATTTGTACCATAAATTAAATTAATAAAAAAAATTTAAATATGATTCTCATTTGCAAATTGCCAAAAATGCACCTCCGGCTTGTTAAATACGAAATTATTTCATTTTCATAGATTAACAAAAAAAAAATCGTTTGATATTAACAGCCCTGTATCACCTGTAGCCGGGCTATTAGAACTCACTCGAGAAGATAAACAAGGTGGAAATAACAACAATAGGAATAACTGAAAGAATACTCGAGAAATAACAAGCAAAATGGCGGAGTATAATTTCTCCCCGAACCCAATTTCTAAGTAGAAAACAGGCTTCGATTGACATATTGCCTGCTGGCAATATCTCAAGCCGACCGTTTACTTCTTCCCTTGTTTTCGAGGAGGGAGCCTTTAAGAGGCTTCTTTAAATGTAATATTGTTGAAACATTCATTAGGGGCTGCTTCCGGTTTATTAACAAAATTATAATATAATGATGCAACCATCGCAAAATTTATTTTTAGATTTTCAGCGACTTTTCAGAACTTTAGAAATTCTGTAATATGGGATATTTCATTTGATTTTGAACACATATAGCTTAATAAAATAAGTTAAATGATAATACAAGTATCTAATATATCGTGCGTGTTCCGTCTCGCGTAACTAGAAGTCATGAAGTTTTTTCCCGTGGAAACTGCCGCTACCAACTACGTCTTTATTTCCCCACTGCAAAGGCTTCCTATACTAGTAAACATTTACGAGCAACTTGACGTCTTTGCCAATAACTTAATAATATTCAAACTTATTTCAAAAGGTGTATTTATAAATTACTGGTATATGTCAAATTGGACTTAAATAATTGATTCGTATTTGTTTTGATTGTTGGTTGAGTGAGATAACTAACTGTTATGTAAAAAATTTATTAAAGGTATTATGACTTTCTAAGCTTGTGCTATTACTTTTCACTATATATTATTACTTTTTTTTGTTTTTGAATTTCTGATATATTATGTTTTCGTTATGCTTCTGTTTGTTATATACTTGCTTTTTACCTTCAGGAATTTGTATCTGTATTTTAAGTAATTTATTTCCACTTCATGTCATTATTATTTTTATGTTATTATTTTTTTCTTTTATGTACACTTTACCTATTTCTCTGTAAAATCCCTGTAGGGCTTTAATAAATAAATTAATATCATCACGCTCTTTCTCCGTGAGGGTAGACAGAGAGGACGGTGCGCCACACCTTCTGTCCTTCTATCCTTATACACAACTCTCGCCTCATGCAAGTTCGTCGATGGTTGAAGTTCCTAACTAAACCATCTTCTAGTATCTGATTAACCTGGTCATTCCGATTATTCTGCGTCCGCCCTCTACTGCCCTGGCGTCATACGAGGTTTAATACTGTATATGTCCAATTTATGATCATATCCTTGACGTATCTTGACATTGGTAGCCATGGTAGATGTTTCCTTTTTTATTGGCTGTCAAAAGGTTACTCTTCGATTTCTTTGTTATGGAACAAAGATTTAAAAATTTAAAGAGTAACACCGTTATGATGCTTCAGCCTCCTTATTCGCCGGACATGGCCCCCTGCGACTTTTCCAACATTGAGAAGGTAAGGACATAATCGCTGAAGGAGCTGAGCGGCATATCGAAAATTGACCAGGGGTGCTTAGAATATTGAAAGTGTATTAGAACTGATGGAAACTTTAAAGTGGAAAAAAATAATATTGATGAATTATTTTTTTAAAAATTGAGAAAAACAAAAATCTAATCAAACCTCGTATGTAGATATCTCGTAAAATTATTAAAACACTAGCTGCAAACCGTAAAAAATGACGGAATATTGGTTCGCGTCTTTGCTAAGCCCTTGTATATATTTATGGTATATTTTTGCCCGTTCACGGAGAGGCGGCCGTAGCAAGATGCGTGAAGCGGCGGGTTCGGGTTTGGTGGACCGGGTTTCAAGCCCCATCTCCGGCCGTTTTTTTGGTCGTGAATTCGAATTTTAATTATACTCTTATAGCATCTTTTTGGCGCTCCGCGGAGAGGCCGCCGTGGTAACATGCGTGAAACAGCCGGTTCGGTTATGTTAGCCCGGGGTTCAAGCCCCATCTCCGGCCGTTTTTTTGGTCGTGAATTCGAATTTTAATTATACTCTTATAGCATCTTTTTGGCGCTCCGCGGAGAGGCCGCCGTGGTAACATGCGTGAAACAGCCGGTTCGGTTATGTTAGCCCGGGGTTCAAGCCCCATCTCCGGCCGTTTTTTTGGTCGTGAATTCGAATTTTAATTATACTCTTATAGCATCTTTTTGGCGCTCCGCGGAGAGGCCGCCGTGGTAACATGCGTGAAACAGCCGGTTCGGTTATGTTAGCCCGGGGTTCAAGCCCCATCTCCGGCCGTTTTTTTGGTCGTGAATTCGAATGAAATTAAGGGGAGTTACACGAAGTTACGGGGACAGACAGACAGACAGACGGAGAGACAACGAAATTATTATGTTTGATTTTTTAATACATCACTAGCCCGTGAAAAGCAAACCAGTGAAAAATCACGGGACATTATAACAATTAATAACGATCCATGCGTGTAAGATAAACCACGCTCTGATTTATCTTACACGCAAGGGTCATTATCAATTATTTTTGACGTGTTACACTCGGGCGCCTGGGCCTCATTAAAGGCTCGTCATTTATTTATTTAATGTTTATGGAAGACCAACAGCACAAAAAAAAAAGCATAGAAAACATTGATACAATATAGATGGCCAATTACAGGTCTCCACATTTAGATAAATGTCAGTAATGATAAATATTTATGATATACTAAGGCATATTACTTATATAGAAAGAAAGAGTAAAAAAATTAAACAAACAGAAATATGTCAGTAATGATAAATATTTATGATATACTAAGGCATATTAAATATATAGAAAGAAAGAATAAAAAAATTTAAGCAAACAGAAATATGTCAGTAATGATAAACATTTCTGGTATACTAAGGCATATTAATTATATAGAAAGAAAGAATAAAAAATTTAAACAAACAGAAATATGTCAGTAATGATAAATATTTATGATATACTAAGGCATATTAATTATATAGAAAGAAAGAATAAAAAAAATTTAAACAAACAGAAATATGTCAGTAATGACAAATATTTATGATGTACTAAGGCATATTAATTATATAGAAAGAAAGAAAAAAAAAATTAAACAAACAGAAATATGTCAAATAAATATTTATGATATACTAAGGCATATTAATTATATAGAAAGAAAGAATAAAAAATTTAAATAAAAGAAAAAGAAACTTAATTATTACGTGGAAAAAAATTCAGCACTCAAAATTTTTTCATCATCATCAATGTTATTGTTGTAGACCTAATTCCAGAGAGGTACGGACAGACAGACTTTCCAAATTAGGATATTTTGTCAGACAAATATTTTATATCGCTTTTTCCAAATCATTTGCTTACAAACAACTCTTACTACATGCGCCTTGTATACACCCAGACTCGCAAACTTTGTATAAAATGTTACGTATTAACGCAGTTTCGTGACAAATTTATCCCGGTAAGCTTGTGAAAAAAATATTTTGCTCCCACAAAGCCAACCTGCCGAAGTGAATTGTTTCAAACCTGGTTTATTTTTATTTCAACCTCTTTTCGATATATTGCACGTAAAGACACCCCTCTAAATCAGCCAATGAATAAATGCCAAACTTGGGAGGGTGCAAACGTCCGCCATACAATTTATACAACAACCCCTTTTTGTATGTCTGTTTTCGGCACAACACACCTTTTTGTATGTCTATCGCTGCAAACATCGAAATGAAATTGGTAATAGTCAAACAAATAATTTTACTAATTGTAAATTATACAATATTTTTTTTAAATTGTGTTTTTTATACGGCTTGAGTATACAGGGCTATTTGGAAAACATTAATAACCTCGCAGGACTATATTCCTGCCTTGTTGTTCAAGCAACAATGACCTAATATCGATAGTTGAAGAGATACGCAATATCAAATATGGCATCTTTTTCAATATTTCTGACTAATTTGTTGTAAAACGTTAGACAATCATTGAATTAACTTATATCGAATATGAAAAATTCATTCCCTTTAATACAAATCAAATAAAATAATAAAAACCCTCGAATTCTAAATGGAATTTCTGCGGGGTTTTTATTATTTTATTTAACTTGTATTGAAACGAATGAATTTTTTGTAATTGATTTAAGTTACTGTAATGATAATTCTACGTTTTTTAAAAAAATAGGTCAGAAATATTGAAAAAAATGCAAACTTTCATATTGCATAACTCCATTACTATTGATATTAGGTAATTGCTGCTTGAACATTTTCAACCCATAATCAAGCAGGAATATAGTCCTGTAAGGTTATCAATGTTTTCCAAATAACCTCAGTAAATGGTCTCCAATAGATAACATCAGGGGACAATTAACTATTACTATTGCTTCTTCATTCAATTTTAAGTAAAAAATATATCAGCACTATATTTATACTGTGTACATGCCCTAAATTGGTAATGGGTTAGTGAATATGACCCGTCGCCGCCGCGCCGGTTCGAACCTGGCTCAACTTCCTTCTCCATTCCTCCTTTGACCGTGTTTCCAACCACACACGTTTAGCTTTGTAACCGTTACTAACTTGTTTTTATTTAAATTGTATTCCGTAAATCTTGTTTTCGAAAAAAATATCAGTGAATATACCAACGGTGAGTATCTATTAATATGATCTGTTCTGTGTGTTCTTTTTCTTACTTGTCACACGTTACACTTGGTTACACGTTACACACGTGCACCTAGGTACATCGAGAGTATAGTGTAATGTATAGAGTAAGATTTCTTCACCGTCTACGTGACCATCGCCAATATATTTTTATTTATTTATTTATTTAATTGATATTACAAATAATATTTGAAAATACTGGTAAAAAAGGAGTATAATAAAAATTTAAATAATATTTCTGGCGTATCCTAGTGTAATGATAGTAATTCGGATGAATTCCATTAGACAGATAAAGTATATAGCTAAAAAAAACTCCAGATCAAATATAGACGTCTCATTTAGCGACATCTGTGATCATTCAAGGGGAATGAAAAAGCTTTGGGGCCGGCCGCGTTGAGGATCCTTGCAACTCACATGTGAAACGTGGCGTACAATTTAAAATATATACAACTTCCAAAAAAAAATAGTAGACACGGTATTCTATCATGGGTGAAAATGGCGAACGTTGCATATGTGTAAATTGATCACTTAAGCCAACCGTACGATAGGTCGTAAGTCCTATGTACACCCAAAAAAGACTTCTATACCTACTCAAAGCTCAAAACATCTGACATTTTAGAAATATATTAAATTCCTGTAAGTTTAATGTTATGTTATATGTTTTAATTCGTCTTTAATTGTTTTTATATTTTACAAAGAAAGGGAGTATAATAAAAACTTGGTTTTTATGGGTTCCTTTTTTTTTACTTCTAGGAATGTGGTGTGAAATACCGATGGTTGAAAATACAAAATGTGCAGCTGGGTATTTGCGTGCTCTCGCGAAGATTTTATTACGAAGGCGGCGATCGGCGTATCAGTGAATTAATATTTGCCGGAGCCATTAATCTCCTGACCAATTACTTGACACGCCCGCTACCGTGGTGCTTCCAGGAAACAGCAGTGGACTTCTGCACCTTTTTCAGTCTCGCGTCTCCTTTAGGACTAGTTCTGGTTGGCCCGGCTTCGCCCGGGACCATAATTCGGTGAGCATAGGATTGCGTTAACTCTTAAAAGACTGTGCTAAAAAATACCTTCGGGAACGGTGGTGTAACACAGCGTTACCTGATTAGAAATCGGCATAGTTTTTAATATGTGATAAAATATACATATATACGATACAGATAAGACTATATAAGATACAAGTTACTGTAATGATAGTCCAACGTTTTACAAAAAATAAGTCAGAAATATTGAGAGAGAAAAATGCTAACTTTGATGTCGCATATCTCCATAACTATTGATATTACTCATAATCAAGACAGGAATATAGTCCTACGAGGTTATTAATGTTTTACAAATAATCCTGTATAGGTATATAGAATGGTCTAGGACGGTCTATATATGTAGAAGGACGGAAGGTCCTTCTAAGAGAAATAGCGTCCAGTTATTAAGTAAACTTCAATAACATCCTCTTCTTAACACGGAATTGCGGTACGAAGGGAGGGTGACAACTTTTCAACCTTAATTTTTTTTTCATATTTTTATATATATTTTTTATACGCATTTTAAGGGGAGAGCTTCTCTGAAGAAAAATATAGCTTTCCTCCCTCACCGGTTTAGACCAATAGGCATGATATGATCTCAGCGCTGATTCTTCTTACCATGGTAACCTTTGCCACATCCTTCTGATTGAAATGTTTGACTCTACAGGCAGTACAAGGGATATTACAAAGAGGATGTTGAGGTTAACAAATTTCATATATTGAAGAAAATATTCAAAATATAGATGAGGTTGGAAGTTAAAATTCTATGGCATATATAAAAAACCACGAGCTGTGTAGTATGCCCTGCATTGAAATATAGCTAGACAGAATGCTTCTTCCAACTTAAGGTATACAACACGAACTTTGGTCTTATGGTTAGCTTTCATATATTTGGTTATACAGCTTGTTGGTCTTGTGGTTAGGACACTGGACTCGTGATCTAAAGGTCGCTGGTTCGAACCTCACTCCAGACTAGCAAGTTAGTCCTATTTTCATAGCACAAGCGTTTAGCTTAGTTTGAAAATAGTAAGAATATTGATGTGAAACGTATTCCGTGTTCACATCTCTATTTTCCTTTAAAAAAAAAAAAAAAAAAAAAAAAAAAAAAAAAAAAAAAAAAAAAAAAAAAAAAAAAAAAAAAAAAAAAAAAAAAAAAAAAAAAAAAAAAAAAACTAGAATTCCCATCAATGACAGTTCTCCGTCAACGGATAAAATTTTTGCTCTTATTAATTAATAACATTTAAAAAACAGTATTATTTACTGAGATGTCAATTGGACACGAAATCTATATTGATATCAAAAATATTTTGGAGACGAGAGAAAAAATCTGTTTCAATTTTCTGCAAGGTTCTATTAAATTTATTTGACTTGTATTATTAATATTTTTAATATGTAAAGCATTAGCTTCGTGGTCAACCATTTTAACAAAATGTTATTATGTTAGTATATAACCACTTACTGAGATTTTTCGTGTACCGGTTTCGAGACTCTTCGTCAGGACAACCATTCCACTAGCACGTAAATACCACTACACACCGTCTCGAAACCGGTAAACTAAAAATCTCGGTATGTGGTTATATATTAACAAAACTAATATTTTGTATTTCGGATTTTAAATATTCGTTTCTTTTATGGTAGTTCAACGTTTTATGAAGTCAGAAACATTTTTTTCTTCCTTGCACTGTCCCAACTTATTCATTGCCTAGGTAGGCTTTTGGGGTCGGCTCTTCTCGTTCTCAGGCTGTATCTTCTTCGGTTCTGGGTACCGCTTTCATCCGGGCCGTTTCTCTGTAATATTTTGGAGCGTTAAGTCGTCCAGAAGTTCTTTGGTCTTCCTCTGGATGACTGTCGATGAAGCTCCATAGACATTGCCTGCTACATTATGCGGTCTGGTGGTCTCTGTCTTATATGTATGAAGACATAAACATTGAAAATTAATGGCAATGTAGAAGTCGTTTATCTCTACAACTATTGATATTGGGACAGTGATTTAATAATATTTTACACCCATAATTCCGGCAGGTAATAACATCTATCTATCTGTAAAGTATTGTAAACTAGCTCTGTTACGCTTTATATATTTTATATAAAAAAATATATTTATTCTAATTATTTATTACATAGAAAAGGTAAAGGTAGTTGCTTAACTAGATTAGTCTGTTCTAAAGCAACTACCTGTACTGTTTTTGAAATACTGTTAATAATTAGTGTATAATAAGTGTGTAAAGATTATAAAGTGCACTTAACAAATTCTCTTCAGGTGGAGATAAAATCAAAACATATTACATATAATTCACATCACGTAGAGAAAAATAAAAAATAAAATCATATTTAGAGAAGGTATTCGAATTATAATAGACACAAAAACGATTTACAATGGAATCTATGCTGTCACATTCGACATAGCTTTCGTTTTGAAGTCTACCTACATTTAGTGACCACTTTGTTAACTTCTGTTTAAATGAATCTTTCACTTTTAACCCTTTAATGTCAGATGGCAATATATTGTAGATTCTTGGAGCACAGAACATGAAAAAACGTTGGCCAAATTTTGTCTTCATTTTCGGCACTAAAACATTTCCCGATGTTGTGCTTCTAGTATTTCTAGATTCAGGTAGTATATATAGGGTTATTTGTAAAACATTTATAAACTCGCAGGACTATATTCCTGCCTTGATTATGAGTCGAAAATGTTCAAGCTATTATGACCTAATATCAATAGATATGCGACATCAAAGTTTGCATTTTTTTTCAATATTTCTGACTTATATTTTGTAAAACGCTGGACTATCATTACAGTAACTTATATCAAATATGAAAAATTCATTCCCTTTAATACAAGTCAAATAAAAAAATAAAAACCTTCGAATTCCAATTGGAAAACATTCCAATTGGAAATTTTTCATGGTTTTTATCATTTTATTTAACTTGTATTAAAACAAATGAATTTTTCGTAATCGATATAAGTTACTGTAATGATAGTCCAGCGTTTTACAAAATATAAGTCAGAAATATTGAAAAAAAAATGCAAATTTTGATGTCGCATATCTCCTTAACTATTGATATTAGGTCATAATAGCTTGAACATTTTCGACTCATAATCAAGGCAGGAATATAGTCCTGCGAGGTTATTAATGTTTTACAAATAACCCTGTATATATTTGCATTGGACTGCAAGATGTACCTACTTGAAAATACTCACTGGGGTTAAAATTTTTTGCGTACTTCATCGCTATACCAACACCTGATATCGAGGAGCGTTCATTAATCACGAATTATGATATCATTCATCACGGACGTCTCGGAGATAAATAATTTTGAATGCGTATTAAATATTGCATCGCCAGAGAGATTAATCTGCGCGGGGAGAACCAATCAGGGTCCCGGAGGCTGGCCGGACGGGTACCACAATTATCTCTAGACTCAAATTGAGACATCACCGCTACTCCCACGGGTAAAATACGTTGCTTGCATTGATAGTCTATGATTTTTTAATTAAATTTTAATATTTCTCGTGGGTGTCGTGTGCGATAATCTTTGGACATTGATCAATGGCTTACTATAATACATTTTAATGGTTTTCTTGATCGATATATATATATGATGATGATGATTGATCAAATAGAAAAAAAACGCCACTACGCGATGCTGAAAATAAAGGGTGACATGTAGCGAAGGGAAAAACTACATTTCAAAATGAAGACCAAATACACACACGTTCACCAGTTTGAAGACTACAAAGTGTATACTACAATTGTAGTAAAAACTACTTGAAGTGAAGTAATTGTAGTACTACGAAATGAAGTGAAGTAATGAAGTAATAGTAATATTAATGAAGTGAAGTAATGTAATTAAGTAATTGTACTACAAAATTGTAGTACTAGTGAAGTAAATATTTTTTTCCCAAATAAAAATTTGGCGAACTAAAAAAGAAAAAGGTCAACGAGAAAAATATTCAAACCATGGGGGGGGGGGGGGTTGTTACAGTTTCCAGAGATTTCTTCGTTTAGCTACATCAACTTCCCAAAACTTTCATCATAGGTCCCAAAATTTTTCTAACCATGGGGGGGAGGGTTGTTACAGTTTCCAGAGATTTCTTCATATATTTACATCAACTTCCCAAAAATTTCACGTAAAAAATTCACTATTTAAAGAATATTTCTCATACTTTCGATAACTTTGTAGTGTTCGCTTTGAAATGAAGTGTACTATTTGAAGTTTATACTTTCAATAACTTTGGTGTTTGTAGTTTGTAGTGTGCACTACACTTCAAAACGTGTGAAGTGTGCACTTCAATGTAGTGTAGTACTACATTGTAGTAGTGAGTAAATATAATATAAATAAAAATAAAAAAGAGCGGACCCATCACTAGTGACATGTTTTAAAATGTTTATCTGACAGTAGTGGCTTATTTACAATTAATTATTATTATTGAAAACGTGTTTCTATGTTATCAAAAGCGTAGCAATTTTAAAATACTCACTCTAGCTGTAAATTCAGTTGCAAATACATCTGTCTCAGTTTGTTAATGGGATACTGGCAGTTTTGTTTCTATGCTTCTCAAACAAGTATTTCTTCTATTTGAGACAGTCAATATTTCTAGCAGAAAGCTAGATTTTTCTTTCGCTAGTTAATGGTTGTTTTGCGGCTACTTCGTTAAATTTTTTTTTATAAAGAAAAGTGGTTTCCAACAGTACTTAATCATAAAACGCAAACAAATACCTCGTTAGACATATTCTTAAAAGGATATAAATTAAATGTAACTTAACATTTCCGCTACTCATGGCGACAAAAAATTATTATTGTTTTACCAAAGGTTGCTTTTAAATAATCCAATAGGGCCAAACGGTTTTTTTTATTTATTATTATTTTTATTTTTTTTATTTATATATCTTTATTTAGTTAATGATACATAGTTGTTTATCATTAGCGAATATTATAATTTTTTCTTATTTCTTCTTCTTTCTTCTTCTTCTTGCGTAAATATGTTCTTAAGTGAAGTAATTGTAGTATTAACTAAGTGAACTATTGCAGTACAACAAAATTGTAATGCTAATGAAGTGAAGTAATTGTAGAACTACTAAATTAAGTACAAGAAGTGCTTCTTGAAATGTGTACTACTAGAAAAATATCAAAACCATGGGGAGGGGGGGTTGTTTCAGTTTCCAGAGATTTCTTCGTTCCTCCCAAAATTATTCAAACCATGGGAGAGGGGTTGTTTCGATTTACGAAAATTTCTTAATTTATCTACATCTACTTCCCAAAAATTTTACATAAAAAATGTACTTTTTGAAGTATGTAATCGTACTTTCGATAACTTTGAAGTGTGTGTACTTGTAATGTTCGCTTTGAAATGAAGTGTGCTATTTTAAGTATGTACTTTCAATAACTTTGAAGTGTGTATAGTTTGTAGTGTACACTATACTTCAAAAGGTGTGAAGTGTGCACTTCTATATAATGTAGTACTACATCGTAGTAGTTAGTACAGAGCGGACCCATCACTAGTGTCAATGTCTCTATAGTTCAGTGATCGCTGTCAACCAATGTGGATCACATAGACTATTTTACGAATAAAATAAATTTAGCAGCCATATATATTCGTGTGTTTTTGACTGGTACAAATGGTGTGCATGGAGCTGTCCCCGACACAATATCCTCGGGAGACAGCTGGAGCCTTCAGATAAGTCTCCGTGACAAAGGAGTTAATCGTCCCATTCATTTGATATCCTCTGTTCGCGCGTCTTAATCCTATTATTGTTCCCATCACGTCACCAACGTGTAAGTCCTGTATTTCCTTGGGCAGAATAGAACGCGATATTCCCATCCGTTTATGTACAGGACCTTTTGTGTGCTGATGAACAAAATAGTAGAAATACTGGAAAGACGAGAATAAAAATTAAGTTCTGTCAATCACCAACTACTCACCTCTGACGCCCTGGTACAGAATTTTCCCCGTACTGGGAACACATCAAAAATTTGTATCTTGTCTCGCCTCAGATATTTTCTGTATCATCCTCCTTTATAGTCATTGTAGCTTCATTAGAACAGCTGCTTATAAGAAATATCATATCACAAGTTCGATTCCCAGTAATGACTATAATTTTTCAATACTTTGATTATTTCTGTCTACATTTTTAAGTATCGACCATTTTTGTGCTCCTTGTGGTACGTCGGGTGTGATGACGGAAAATAGTTGAGGTTTATTATTTAAGAGAAGTTGTCGGACTACCTTGCTGGTGTCCTGTAATGGGTCTCGGACCGCTGACCACTGGATAACTGGGCGAGAGTCATAATCACTACACCAACAAGCAACTTGTTTCATTGATTTCCTATGTTACAGTACAGTGGCTCATTCTCTTGGCTTTTCAATTATTCCACAAGATTGTTAACCAAAGCACTCACGCAAAGCTATTGTCCATCCAATTACCAGAACCTCAAAAATCCACTCAATTTGGAAACAGTGTTTAAAGCCATGTATTCACTAGGGGACAAATCGCGAAACATTCCGCACGGCATGTCGCATCAACATCTACGCTCATGTTTCGGGAACAATGACGCGGTCATTTGACGTGTACACACCGGGACTCACATATCACTTGTCGCGGAAATGTCACCCGATGAGGTTAAGATGGCAGCTGCGCATCTATTTACACTTGTCGCCCGATGAGGTTATGATGACAGCTGCGTATCTATTTATTTTAACGAGTTAATCGAAACGTTAGAGGAGAAAAAGGTGGTGGGTACGAAATTATTTACTGCAAAGAGAAAGAAGGATGGATATTCTATGCATGTATTCTGACGGATATCTGACGGATCTTTTGTCAATTTCACTCGAATGACAACAGCTGGTTTTGACAATTTATTACAAATAATCGGGCCTTCCATAGCCAAGCAAGACAATATTAAAGAACGCTGTTGGCCCTCACATCATTTTATTTTTATATTCACGGTTTGAAGTGTCCCACAAAATTGTACGGCGATGAGTTGGAGAACAATAATTTCGTTTCCCCACATTAATGTCAGTCGACAGATACAGCGCAACGCATTCACTTGTGAACATACCACGTGATACTGACGCGCAGCCCGATGTCCCCGTGAGCTCGCTCAAGTACCGTGCGCATGGCACGTAGAAATGCCCCGCTATGTTGTGCGCGACGTTGCAAAGTCACGTATATTCTATGCCGCGCGTGATGTTGAGAGATAATTTGCCCCCTAGAGAATACATGGCTTAAGAGTGCCACGTCATATTGACATTCTCAAATGGATCCAGATTTCTGAAAGAACTCTTTTGTTCGGAGCCAAACAGGTGGTTTGGTGGGTGTAGTCTTTCTCCTCTCGGCGTGGGATGCTGCAGTATCATTATTTGATCTATTTATCTCAAGCGGGGTCGCCTCTGGCGTGGAAAATAAAGACGGACTTGATGAATGGACGGAATAAACTTTAACAATCCTTAATTGTGAAAGGCGGCTATCGTCGAAGTTTAAAATAACAATAAACCACGCGCATTGTCCTAGTGAGGTAATAAATGAATATATAAAACGATTTAGTGTACCTTTGTTAGCTGGGTATTGTGCGTTTAACTATTGTTGTCAAATTACCTCTCGTAAATGATTTCAAATTACGTTATACAATTTGAAGGATTGATACGACTTGGATTAAAATAAATACGAACTGGTATCGTTGTAAGCCAGTATTGCAGGTAATCGTATTCTGACTGGTCGTCTTATGTAGGGTAGGTATCAAAAATATCATTTTTTTAATATCTTAGTCTTTTTAGTTAATACGAGGTTCTTACTATCTAAAAGCATTTCAATACATAAGTATATGACAGGCATATTCTAGTGCATATTATGTTATATAATTCGGAAGTATACAGAGTTATTTGGAAAACATTAAGAACCTCGCAGGTTAATATTCCTGCCTTGATTAAAAGTTGAAAATGTTCACGCTATTATGACCTAATATCAATAGTTAAAGAGATACGCGACATCAAATTTGCATTTTTTTTCAATATTTCTGACTTATTTTTTGTAAAACGTTGGAGTATCATTACAGTAACTTATATCGAATACGAAAAATTCATTCCCTTTAATACAAGTCAAATAAAAACCTTCTAATTCAATTGGAAAACATTCCAATTGGAATTTTTCAGAGTTTTTATCATTTTATTTAACTTGTATTGAAACGAATGAATTTTTCGTAATCGATATGAGTTACTGTAATGATAGTCTAACGTTTTATAAAAAAATAAATCAGAAATATTGAAAAAAAAAATGCAAACTTTGATGTCGCATATCTCCATAACGAGTTGATACTATGGTTGAGGTGTGTAGTGTTGTGAATGTAGTGGTGTAGTGTTGGTCCTGACGAAGAGACGGGTACGTCTCGAAACCGGTAGACCTAAAATCTGGTAGTGGATTTTACAAAGTTAACTAACAATCTGTTATAATGTCTAACCACAAAGTTAATGCTTTAAATATTAATAATATCTATAATTTTTCTTAATTAATTAATCATCCCTCTGGAGAGAAAATCCAGTAACTGTGTTCTCAGAACATACCAATGTACATATAAAAATATTGTTAGTATAGTTCTTATTATAAGACCGTCATATTCTTTCCTGTTAATAGGTCTCGACAGATCCATTTCACTGCTAGAAATCTTCTTACACGTGGCTGGGGAGTTTATCCACAAATTGTGCAAGATAGACAAGGGATTCTGAAGAATAGATCTTCCATCTATTCTTGAAGATAGTACTTGCCGGTATCAGTAGATGAATGGCAGCTGATAGATGAGTAGGAACAATGACTTTTTGATAAGCACATTAGTCCCTTGTTTAATTGAATATCTGTAAATGAATTTAAATTTAAATTTTCATCTTTCATCATAAATTAAACATTTTAGTGGTCGGGCGGTGAGTTATTTTGTTACTACTTTAGTTTAAAGAAGAGCAATCCCTCCCATCAACAGGTATATAATTGATAACTTATCTGAGTACAGCGTGGTATACCCAGAACAGTAGGTTATCTCCGGCCTATCGGCGAGTTATTAGCCTAGTCTTGCATTGACACTAGTGTTGTCACTTTATTTTTACTCCCTTTCTTTTAACTCGTAGCGTCTGAGATTCCGACGCATAAGTTAGATAGGAAACCCGAAAATTTCTGTAATTAGTATACCTAGTTTCTGCACTTAAATTGCAAGAACGCTGATTAATATCAACGTAGACTTTTAAAAACTCACAGTCTTTGTGATAATCAACACACCTTTTTAGTAAAGCACCACAAATATAAAAAAAGCATGTTTTTCAGGAAGCACATTTTTTTCTAAAGCGGCGGCTGCGAGCGCGAATGGCACCGAAGGCGCGGCCCTTACTGCCGCCGCCTTGTGCCCCCATATTCTATGTCAATGTGTACGTCACAGTGCGTGCGTACACGGCGCCGAGCACGCACGCACACATTCTAATGGGTAGCGGCCAGTTTTTATGAAGAAGTATTACTGTTCTTAGTATACTGTGGTGTTATTATCCTCTATTCGGGTAGTGGTGGGGGGGAGAGGGGGCGCAAATATGGACAGTAAGGGTTAAGTATTAGGTACCTTACTAAGGTTTAATAATTAACAATTCAAAAACATTAATGAATAACATCACGTTCTCTATAATAGATGCGAAGCTACCGATTTATTAGATGTAACTGGTGATAGAAATATACAGTAAGCTCTTTTATAGACGAATTTAAAATGTGAGAGGTGTCTATTGTTTAAGTCTTTTGCACTATTTACAAAAAAACTACCGAAATTAAGAAAAACATGATCAAGCTAACGATAACATGTGGCTACAAGGGCGACCCGGCTTGTATACAGATCAATATGATGATCGGTTACGCCTTTAGGAGTCGTGAAAAGTGTCTCTTCGACCTGTTCGTCCCACATGTTCTGGTAGCGATAATGTCTCCCGATAAAAGGGTCGTAATTTTGGCGCCATTTCTGTCAGTTTCGCGTGTTTAACGATCAACTTTAAGCGCCAACGACCGGTTGACATTGCGAGCTCTCAAAATAATATGGACTTATAAAAGTAAACCATTAAGTATACAGACTCGTAGCATATTTAATATAGTTGAGCAGTTAGTTGGTTTGGCGCAAATAACTTTATTAACTTTAGTGTCAGTAAAGATTAAAAATATAAATTGGTTCAACATTTTTCTTTCTTTCTTTATGTCACGATAGAAGAGAGAATGTTGAGAAAGATGTCAAGAGGAAAGTGACTGCGGGGAATAGGGTAAACGATGCTTTGAATGCAATAATTTCTAATAGAAGTATGTCTACCGAGGCAAGACTAGTAGTACATAATGGAGTTCTGGTGCCGACACTGGAAGTGAAGCCTGGAGCTGGCAGAAGAGGAATGAAAGTAGATTGAATGCAGTGGAGATGAGATCCCTTCGACGTATTCGTGGAATCCATTTATGATAGAGTAAAAATGAAGATATCAGGAATTAATGTAAAGCTGAATTTAGCGTAATTCATAGAATTAAAAGAGGGTCGCTCAGGTGGTTTGGGCACGTTGAGCGAATGAAAGAGGAAAGAATGGTAACAAAGATATATAATGCAAGTGTTGATTGCGCCAGAAAGAGATGGCGACCGCGGAAGACGTGGCATGACCAGTTTAACCAGATACTGGAAGATGGTCCCGCTAGAAGCCTCAACAACCGTCCATCTTGTATGCGAATATGTATGAATGTGGATGAGGCGAGAGTTGTGTGTCGGGACAGAAGAGTGTGCCGCTCTATCCTCTCTGCCTACCCCCACGGGGAAACGGCGTGATGGTAAGTAAGTAAGACAAAAAGTGGCCTCAATCGGATGAGACACTGTTCTTTATGCACGTCCACCATTGTGGCACTCTTCGAGGTCTTTTTCAGTTCAAATTTGTGCCTAGGCTGTCACCTTGTCGTATAATGTGGCCAAAAAATTAGAATATTGTTTTGTTCACTATTGTGAATAGTTACGATAAATTGCTGGGGTCGAATTTCTTGCACAATTAATATTTTTCTGGGCTGTGCTCTCCGCATATACGTAACTTTTGACAAACTTAATTAGTTTACTACTAAGCCGTTTCTTCGCTGCTATAGCGTATCCTAGAGTACCTCTCTTATCGCATCCACTTTCATATAACTTCTCATCTGATTTACCTGCTGTAGTTTCCTTAAATACTTGCATCATGCGTTATATCCGTACACGTTCTGTGTATGGATTATGGATACAACACAGTAAGTCTTAAAAAAATGGTAATCATTTTTAATTCACGTCAAAACAATACGTGTTATACAAAATCAATTTGACTGTCAAAACATTCGATATCTTAAACGTTATCAACCGATTTTACGATATCTTAAATTGTGTCTGGCGTATTTTTTTATTGGCCATACATTGTTGTGCAAATGGAAAATTATTCGGAATGCCGTCATTTTTCTCCACTTTTTACTTTCTTTTTACTTCTTTTTACAACCAGTTTTGTCACCTTCTGGTTGCGTTTTGGACCCTATGGATATACCTGAACATTAAGGCCCGGTTGCACCATCTAAAGTAAAGGTTGGTTGGGTTGCGCCATCGATGGTAAAAAATATTTTACTCGCCAAAGTACATACATGAGTAACTTTTTTTTACTCTCCAATGTCGGTGGGTAAAGGTAAAAACGTTGGTAAAAAAATGGCTGTCCTCCCACAGCTGATTTGAAAATGTGACATTTGCCCATGTAGGTATTGAAATTTGTAAACATTAAAATGAATCTATTAATTTCGCGTTATTTTAACGATGGTTTGTCGTTTTTTTTTGGTTTGTTTCACAGAATAGAGTGGTTTGTTTGAACTGGTTTTAAACCACAAAAGTACGTATTGCCAGTGGTAAAATACTGAAATAAATCAAATTCCATAGACAAATGCGGTATTTGAGGTTTATTCCGCTTGGCACCCTATTAGCCTTATTATTGGTTTGACAGTGGTAAAAAATACTTTGTACAACTCGAAATCGAGATTACTCTCAGCTGATGGTAAAAAAAGTTACTCGGGTTAATTTTACTCGAGTAAAATTTACTTCAGATGACGCAACCGGGCCTAAATTAATGTATTCACATTTCTCGAACTCATAATGACTGCCTTAGGAATGTAACCGCATTGGTTTACCCTCAACCAGGACCGACGTCCCGTAAAATATATTATAAATTTAAATAATTTTTTTACGCATTTTATTTTACTTATTATTTTTATTTTATTTTAGCATACCTTCGTCGGTTAAGCTTTCTACTGGAAAATAATGTTACGGGTTCAAGTTCCGGTAGTGATAATATTTTTCTGATTGGTCGATTTTTTCGGTGCACCTCTCTAAATTTCGACCATTCTTTAGTTCCTTGAAGTACGTCAGATGTAATAAACGCCTCGCGCTATTCAGCTTAATGGTTTATAGAAATATTTTGCTTATAAAAATCAATTAAATACAATCAATGCGTCAGTAGCAAAAATGTGTAGATTGAAATTTGGACTGCGACCTTTGTACAGGTACTGATGGTCCTGCAGCTCAAACGAGACATGCTCAGCGGGTCAGCTTCCTGAATCCTTTGCTTTTTTTGCCAATTTCAGCAATTTTCCCAATTAAAAATTTATAGTATTTTCATCGTTCTTTAATACAATTTCCTCTCAATAATATCGAGGTCTTTCCATTCTTCTCCTGGGTTTCTTTTTTAGGATCCACGCTTCTTGCATTCTCTGGACATTGGGACAGTATAAGGATAGGGGTTTCCAAATCATTCCGAACGTTTTGTATTGCTATTTATTTTTATTATTTTTTTTTGTTTTTTTCAGCGACTTGGATCTTTTTAATTCATCGATCTATGAATTTAAAACTCTTGGATATTTACCTCAGTCATAAACCTTTTTTTTCCTCTTCTATAATCCATCTTCTTTCTTTTGAACTTCGTATATGTAATTTTTTATCTTGTATCTTTCTTTATTTAACATTTTTGCTTTTGTCCAGACCTCGTATATATATGTAGATGTGTTGATCTGATATCTTTATGCTATACATATATCTTTTGCACTTCTTTTTATTCTTATCTCTTGTTCTTTTTACTAAGTAGATTTTTCCTTTCCTATCCATTCCTTATTTCCCTTTTACCTCTAATTCTTTGACTCTCATAGTTTTGTCCATAACTTAAAACTTTCACTTTTTTGTTTTTTATTATATAACTCAAGTTATTGTTGCTTTATGTTAATACACAACATGTTAATTCTGTGGAAACTTGTAAGATGGTCTCTATACTATTCAATAATCATGTATAATCTCTTTATATGCACTGTTATTTTCTCATAAATAAATAAATAAATAGGTCGTCGCTTAGTCAGTAAAAGCTCTCTTGAATGGTAAGATAGACAGATGCCTTTGAAATGTAAAAAGCCTCAGCAAACAATAGTGGTGAACAAAAATTCTTTAATTTTTTGTTTTCAAACGTTCAAAAATACTTGCCACAATGGTGGATGGATGCGTTGCTTCTGGTTAGCGAGTTGTGAAGGCAACCACGAACCGCCAACTAAGAAGGTACATTAAGTTCGTGTTTCATCTGATTGAGGTCACTATTCGACATTGACAAATAGTGGAGGACATAAAGGAAGAGAGGTCTCTATATCGGCAATAGAAAGTTCAGAGATCACTTCCTAGAGATGTTTATTCAATTCGATTCAATGTTTATTCAATGTTTACAAAACTAAATAAGCTTTTTTGATTGTTGCTGAGGTTCTTAGCAGCAAGTAAACACTACATTAATTAGACGCCCTGCCTGCTACATGCATGTGCGCAAAAAATATGTGTGTTGTTACGATGCAATAAATGAACACAAAATAAGTTTTTCTAGAAAGTAACCTTTTTAAACTAAAAGATATGAATTATTAATATTTAAAGCATTAACTTTGTGGTTATAACAGATTGTTAGTTAACTTTGTTAAAACCACTACCAGATTTTAGGTCTAACGGTTTCAAGACGTACCCGACTCTTCGTCAGGACCAACACTACACCACTACATTCACAACACTACGCACCTCAAACATATGGATGGTGGATGTGTAACAATACTATGTTTGAGGTGTGTAGTGTTGTGAATGTAGTGGTGTAGTGTTGGTCCTGACGAAGAGACGGGTACGTTTTAAAACCGGTAGACCTAAAATCTGGTAGTGGTTTTAACAAAGTTAACTAACAATCTGTTAAAAGATATGTATTTATTTGGAATATCATATTGAGGCTTGTAATACGCAATTGCCGGGCATTTTTCCCCCGCTTTCTTCTTACCAGAGGCTAGGGAATGGTCTTTTGACTGTGGTCGACCTATAGTAATTTTCTGTATTATGATAAATACGTTTATTCGACTTCTATACATGTACTTCTAAATGTCGTCCATTCTTCAGTTCCCTGCGGTACGTCGGGTGTAATGACCGCTTCGCGCTATTCATCAAATTGTTACCGATTGTTGTTTAGGAGAAGCGGTCGTGGACTGTTATGGACGGGAGAGCCAGATGAAGTTATTTTGCGAGGAATCATGGAGCGCGAATCGTGTATTTCCGTCTACGGAAAATGTAGCCATTACGTTACACCGAGGCAAGTTTTACCACATTCTGTTAACACATTATCAATTTTGCTTTTATTTGCATGACCAAACACGTACAGCCACGAAGCGCTGAAGTAATGGCGGTGTTGGCCAAGCTCTTGCTAAATTATACGTAATATCTCTATAAAACTATTTAATAAACTGAAACTAATATTTTACTTGTACGGAAATAAAATACCTACTTGGTTTTGATTTTACTCGTTCATTTTCAATCGAACAATTTTTCGAATAACTTGTATTTTCATCAATGTTAATCTGTAGTAAAAGACAGCTAGCTACATAAAACGTATGAAGAGAGACTACATTATCCAATGAAGATTTAGGAGGACTTTTATAAATTAAACACAATTCCTATTGATTTTAAATAACAATTCACGTCCAACACTAAGGTTTTTTTTTATCTTATTGGTAATAATACGTAGAAAAAAATTGCATAATTTATAATACAAGGAAAGAATAAAACAGAAATCTGTGGTTTTATATAAGGTAAAACGCGTTTCAAGAAAATTATCAACAAATAGAACCAAAAACAAGTATTTTATTTACGTACACATGATTATGGATTTTTAAAAACTTATCTAGAAAGCAGTGGATATTTTTTTACTATAAGGTAGGAAAATAATTGAGATTTTATCAATTTAAAATTGAAATAAGCGCCATTAGAAACGATCGTTCATTTCATGCGGCACCTGTTTGTCAAGATTTTTAGGTTTTCCCAGATATTTTAAGTAGTCCAAACTATGCAATGGCTAACATACGACTGTCGTAAAAGCCCTCTAATTATTATGTAGGGTTTTGATTCAACTTATGCCATTACGACCTTCTTCATATTCAAAGCGCTTCCTTCGTTTTCATTGCGTGCCTTAACATGAAACTGTATGTACTATAGTAAGTAAACTGTATATACTATAGTAAGTAAACAACGGATGCTTAGAACAAGTGAACGAGTTTATGTATTTGGGAAGTACGTTTAGTAGAGACGGCAAGGCTGAGAATGATATCGAAAAGAGAGTAACTGCGGGAAACAAAGTTAATGGTGCACTAAATGCAATTATGGCCATTAAGAATCTGTCAAGGGAAGCAAGACTAGCGGTATAAAATGGCGTTCTAGTGCCTATCCTTATTGTATGGAAGTGAAGCCTGGAATTGGCAAAAGAGGAGTGAAAGTAGACTGAATGAGGTAATGCAGTCACTAAGACGCTTGTGTGGAAAATCTTTGGTCGATAGAGAGAGGAATGAACAAATTAGAAGTGAATGCAATGCTGGCTGTAGTGTGGTAGATAGAATAAAAAAAGGAGTGCTGAGATGGTTTGGTCATGTGGAACGTATGAACGAGGAAAGGAAGATTAAGAAAATATATGAGGCGAGTGTTGAAGGCAACAGGAATAGAGGGCGTCCGCGAAAGACCTGGCACGATCAGGTACTACAAGTATTTGAGGATGGCCCGCAACAACCGTAGAACGTGTATGAGAAGATGTATGAATGTGGCCGAAGCAAAAGTGGTGTGCCAGGACAGATAAGCGTTCAATCCTCCCTACCTACCCCTGGTTAGTTAGTTAGTTATTTTGTTAAGTATAGTAGTACATACTTTAGTAACTGCTGCCTTACCACCCGGTTTATTATATGTTTTAATTTTACCTTTAACAATACGAGACGCGTGCAACTCTATCTTTAAATCTAATAAGATTGAAAGCGCATGGTGCCCATCTCCATACCACTCATATGCTAAACAAATACACTGTCATCTTGCCACTTCCCTGATAGACTGGAGACAGATAGATATACCGATTTTTGTGTTGGAAATTAATGCCTTCTGTTTCTACTACTAACTACTAAAAAACTAATGCCTAATGTTTCATATTCTAGATGAACTTCTTAAAATCAATTTCTAATGCTAATATTTACGTTTAAATTTGTGAAATATATTTCCAAACTGCTATTTTCACAATTTCATTGATTTTATATGGCAGAGAGCGAAACTCGGTTCAAATTGGAGGGCGAATGATGAAGTTATTGGCGATTAAATATTTGGCCACACTCACTCCGTCGAACGATCGATGCAAGCGATAAATAAAAGCGATAATATCTATATCCTTTGCATGATGAAACGACAATTCTTTGTAAATATTTCAAAATTTATAAAATAAATTAAAATTATCGTAAGTATTTTTTAAATAGAGATCCGAACACAGAATACGTGTCACATCAATATTCTTACTATTTTCAAATTAAGCTAAACGCTTGGGCAATGAAAATAGGACTAATTTGCTGGTCTGGAGTGAGGTTTGAACCTGCGACCTTTGCATCACGGGGCGAGAGTCCTAGCAACAAGACCAACAAGCTACTCGTAATATTATTAATATTTAAAGCATTAACTTTGTGGTTAGACATTATAACAGATTGTTATTTAACTTTGTAAAAACCACTACCAGATTTTAGGTCTACCGGTTTCGAAACGTACCCGTCTCTTCATCAGGACCAGCACTACACTACTACATTCACAACACTACACACCTCAACCATAGTATTGTTACACTTCCACTAATAATTGATCACATGCGTGTTACTCTTGTCAGGGACAAGCGGGGACGTCTCGAAACCGGTAGACCTAAAATCTGGTAGTGGTTTTTACAAAGTTAACTAACAATCTGTTAGCTTCTCCTAAGTTCAAAAAGTATTTGTATTATTAATTCATAAAGTATTTATATATTATTTATATTATTATAATATGATACTAATATATATTATAATACGAA
>JADDOH010015242.1:0-25807 GCA_016648135.1 Agrypnia vestita
ACGAAACACCACGAAGTGTTCTTTGTAGGGACCCACAGGAATAAATGTGCATTAAATTCACCATTAACACGCATGCATCGCCATGGAAACAAATTTTCGGAATTCGTAGACATTTTTCGTTGTAAGAGCATGCCCGAATTAAAGAATTACTTAAACTTAGAATATAACAATTAAATTACTTATGTTTTGTTCCCTATGATTTATATATATTTATTTATTTTAATGTATCCTAATAATTATTCATTTCCCTTTCAAATATGTTTTAATTTTATTATATATTTTTATATTTGGTTTATTTTATCTGGTATATTGGTTTAATTATCTTTATTTTAAAGGTCTCTAATTATTACTGTTAATTGTACTAATCATCGTTTATATATATTGTTCATTTGAAGTGTTCATTTATCTTAAATTTTTTCTATTTATATTATTAACAGTATTATATTATTATTTTTAATTGCGAGTATTTATTGTAAAATGTGTTTCATGTTAGATATACAAAAATCCTTTAAATTTTCATGTACTGTAAAAGCCCAGTAGGGCGTTTATTATTAATAAGTAAATACAGTCCCATCTCTTATTTCAGTCTCTTTTCAAAATATATGCTTAGGAAAAAGTTATGCTTCTTATTCTCACTGCACGCCCCTGATACTCAGTGTATATATTATATATAACAAAGAGTACTGGTGACAATATGCATCCTTGACGTACTCCGCTCATGTCTGGAGTATATACATGTACTCTAGTCCACATTATCCACCCTCACTGAGGCTGTTTTGCCCTCAAAGTTGGCTCAAAAGTAAAAAGTTCAGTGTGTCTTATAGAGGTAAAATATGACGTAAATCTTAGAAACGTAGCCTTTTGCCAATCCGAAGATGGGCGAACTTGATTAATAGTGATTTTTAAACTACCATTTTAATTTTTTAATTTAATACAAATTTAATATAAATAAAATTTTAATAAATAAATATGAGTTTGCGTAAAGCGTTATTTTAAATATGACAGCTGTTTCGGCTTACTGGGCCGTCAAACAGTGGATATACCACGTACGATTGACTTATTTATATAATTTTAGTTACCCCTTCCCCTATGGGTAATTATATGTTTTCGGTGAAACCCATGTAAAGTAAAAAATTTTTTCCCCTCATTAAAAATTCTATGCTACGCTTAGTTATCGAAATTTTCCGTTTTATGTGAGTGATTAATTGAATTTATTAGACAGTGACTCTGTTAAATTGTTATTTCATTTAAACTCATGAGATTATTGCATTAAATAAAATATTATTTTAATTTATGGCCTTGATTTTAGGATTCTTAAACACATTGAGAAGTGGGGATAAGATAATTTTTTGCTGATTATGTATTTATTATATTATATAATATTTGGATCATTTTGTGTTCATTTATTAATCAAATTTATATAACAACTACTATTTTAGTGTTTCTTATATACTTTTTGATACCAAATTAATTAATCAATTAGAAAATATTTCGGCCGCTACCGGGATTCGAACCCAGATCACCTAGCTTTCCGGGAGGGAATGCTACCAATTGCACCCCACAGCCTGGTATTTTTCCATGCATGTATCGACCTTATCTGTAAGTCTCGTTTATTAATTGATTATCATATATTGTCAATTTTTAGAGCAATCCACTTTTTCTGATACGGTAGGTACAAATTACTTTGTTTAACCACAGTATACTAAGAAGAGTAATACGTCTTCATACAAACTGGCCGCTGAATGTGTGCGTGCGTGCTCGGCGCCGTGTACGCACGCACTGTGAGGCATAAATTGACTTAGAATATGGGGGCATAAGGCGGCGGCAGTAAGGGCCGTGCCTTCGGTGCCATTCGCGCTCGCAGCCTCTGCTTTAGACAAAAATGCGCTTCCTGAAAAAAATGCCTTTTTTCATGTTTGTGGTGCTTTACTAAAAAGGTGTGTTGATTATCACAAAGACTGTGAGTTTTTAAAAGACTACGTTGATGTTAATCAGCGTTCTTGCAAATTAAGTGCAGAAACTAGGTATACTAATTACAGGAATTTTCGGGTTTTGTGTCTACCTTATGCGTCGGAATCTCAGGTGCTACGAGTTAAAAAACGGAGTAAAAATAAAGTGACAACCCTAGCGTCAACGCAAGAGTAGGCTAAAAACTCGCCGACAGGCCGGAGATAAACTAATGTTCTGGGTATACTGTGGTTTAACTGTCTCTAGGGAACGCCAGAATTAACCGTTTTAATTCATTTTTCATCTCCAAGTGATTTTGTTCCTTGCTCATTGCTTTCAGTTTTGCAGATCAGCTTACCTGTTGTTATTTTTTTTATGTACGTTATTTTTTTGCGCTCTCTGTACATCACCAACGAAGAAACTCCCTCCAGCAAAAAGCAGCCAGTTCCAGCGGCGTGCCGTGCGGCAAAAAGTTCGCCCTCCCGAGAGATTGATGCACTTTAAAGTTTGGTACAGAGTTGTCTCCATTGTAGGGGGACACAACGGAACGGAACCGTTTCAATTTACGAGCCGGATAAAATTTATCGGAGCCCGATAAGTGCTGTGTTTAATATCGGCTCCCAGCGCGACCGCCGCACAGACTCTCTGCGAAGCGAAACAGGAGACAACTGACTAAATTATGTTTTTTCACTTCGTCAAAAAGAGCAAAATAATTTTGTGGTGACATTATTAACTCTTAAAAAACTGTGTTAAAAAATACCTTCGGGAACGGTGGTGTAGCACAGCGTTACCTGATTAAAAATCGGCATAGTTTTTAATATGTAATTAAATATACATATATACGATACAGATAAGACTTTATAAAGGTCGCTTTATAAAATTATGTAAGGTAAACATACATATTTGCATTATTTTAGTAAATTTTAATAAAATCATGGCATATCGAATTTGCGTGCGGTTCCGCTGACGTATCATTAGTAACTAAATTCAACGACGCAGTCGCCGGCTTGCGTCAGAAGCCTGCACTCTTCTTTGTCTAACACGTGTTACCCGACTCTACCGTACTCTTTCTATATTGTTTTCGCTTTCGCCGAAACCCAAGTAACCGCCATCTCTGTCCTACATGAAATGTGTGGTATTGTCGTGCTCTTTCTTCTCGATTTGACTGCGATGTGCAAAATTCTGCTCTCTTTTACACACTGGCCGAAAATACTAGAGTAATCAATAAATATTTTTTAATTAAAAAAGCCCTACATTCTTAACAGTATAATTAAGTCTTGTTGGTTTGAAAATGTCTATTCGATGATTATAAAAAATGTGACGTTTTAGTTTTCGTAAATAAGGTAGATATTTTAAATTTTCTATGACAGGTAGACCTACGTTACATCACTGACACACAAGACTTAATATAATCAATAAAAATTCACTTTGTTTTCACCACTTCACTATTGAAAAATATCATCACGTTTCAAAGCTCATGGCCCCTTCGTCAGGATACAATTGTATACTTAAATTACAAATGTAATTGTATACAATTGTATTCTGACAAAGGGTCCATGGACTCCGAAACATGTTGATATTTTTCGATACAAAAGTGGTGAAAACACAGTTCAGTTTTATTAATTATATTTTTATTGATTTTTAATTTAACTCCTGTGTGTCGGTAGTGTAACATAGGTCTACATGTCATAGAAAATATTTGATATCTACCTTATTTACCAAAACTAAAACTTAATATTCTCGTAATCATCGAATAGACATTTTTACACCAAAATGATTGTATTAAATTGTTGTAATGTGGGGATTTTTTAATGAAAAATATTTAAAACCAAATTGATTAATCAATTAGAAAGACATACAGAAAAATCTAATTCACGAAATAATATTAGGCTACTACTGGAATACAAGTAGCATTCTGCCTTGCAACATGCCCTGTCCATTGCCATTTTAGCTTCGCTACACGATCCATGATATCCACTACTTTAGTTCTGCGCCTAATTTAAATTACTTTAGTACGTAATAATAGTAAATTATTTTCAAAATATTTTTGTCTACTTACAAATGTTTTATGGAGCATAGTGCTTGGATGCTGGCTACACATATATTTCCTGGCCGCTAATGGAGATTTAATCATTTTATAAGCTTCAAATGTACTTCAATACATTTCTATTGCGGTCCTTATCCGAGTACTTCAGTAGTTTAGTAGCAGCATTTATTCTCTTTGAAGTGAATTGTTAAAACATTATTTTACTTAACCCCGTATTCACATAATGATGAATCTACAAATACAGAGTTTAAGAGACGTAGTCTATAATAATTTATGGCTCTATTATGAGTGCTGAGACGATTTTTTCCTCTTATGCCTTATATTCGTCTTATGCTCTTGTGCCTTACGTACATTTTCATAAAGCCGGGAATCGTTTCTTTGCTTACAGTGGCCCGGAAAAGTTCAAACCATTGAATACATTCGAAAATTGAAAATGAGGGTAATGCCACAGCATACTAAGAACAGTAATACGTCTTCATACAAACTGGCCGCTACCCATTAGATGTGTGCGTGCGTGCTCGGCGCCGTGTACGCACGCACTGTGGTGCACACATTGACATAGAATATGGGGGCACAAGGCGGCGGGAGTAAGGGCCGTGCCTTCGGTGCCATTCGCGCTCGCAGCCGCCGCTTTAGAAAAAAAATGCGCTTCCTGAAAAAATTCATTTTTTATGTTTGAGGTGCTTTACTAAAAAGGTGTGTTGATTATCACAAAGACTGTGAGTTGTCACGCCAAGTCTACGTTGATGTTAATCAGCATTCTTGCAATTAAAATGCAGAAAGTAGGTATACTAATTACAGAAATTTTCGGGTTAAGTGTCTACCTTATGCGTCGGAATCTCAGACGCTACGAGTTACAAGAAACGGAGTAAAAATAAAGTGACAACCCTAGCTTCAACGACCTAGAGTAGGCTAATAACTCGCCGACAGGCCGGAGATAACCTACTGTTCTGGATATACTGTGGTAATACAATACTTATAATCAACACTAAAGGTGATATAATACTCAGAATAATGGATAACAATTACATCGGACTTCATTATCTTGAAACAGGCGTATGACTAAATTCTACAGAAATGAACTAAATCCTTTCTTTAGAAGAGGGGATTGAGTAACAAGAATGTCCCCACCGCGTATGTCTAAGACACATTTATAATACGGTAAATGTTACTTGCAAATTTAAATCTTCCAGTAAACAAAACGTATTTTTACAAAACATGTATTTTATTTAAATGTTTTTCAAAACCGAGTCTTTTAAGTAAAAAAGTTTTATCATATTAAAGCGCAACTCATTTACTAAGGTCTTTTAACATTTTTTAAGAATCTTTATTTTTATATTTTTATATATTATTTTATAAGTTTACAAGTTCGTAATTTTTTTTATTACAAAGTCGAACATATTAGCACCAGACTTGGCACCATGTTGTGGACCCAGAAATTTACGTTAGTTTGTGTCTATATATTTTAGTGGTCTTTGTGTAACTTTTCTGATTTTTAAATAATAAATTTATACATAATAAAATCGATACTTATAATTTCGTAAAAATTTCACCTCAAGGGCGATTAAAATTCTACATTAGTATTGCGAACTAACGGAAATTAAAAAGGGTGCATTTTTATTTTTTGTAAACTTTTTTGGTGCACTATTCCATATAAAATCCGGTGTTATTCCGTTTTAATGCATATTAGACCAGTGCTCACGCAGCTGAGACGTGGGTACTAACTAAGAGGAATGAGCGAGCATTGGATGTTTGTGAAAGGAAAATCTTGAGGCGTATCTTCGTACCGGTTCTAGAAAATGGACTTTAGCGCAGACGTTACAATAATGAGCTCTATACTCCGTTTAAGGAGTCAAACGTAACAAAATATATAAAACTGGGAAGACTTCGGTGGCTGGGTCACGTGGAGAGAATGTCCGAGCATCAAGCACCAAAGTCCCTTCTGAACTCAAGGCCAATAGGGCAAAGGAGCTTAGGAAGGCCAAAATTAAGATGGAGTGACAACGTCTTCAAAGAGATCTCTGCCTTGGAGCTTCGGAACTGGAGAGAGCTGGCATTAGACCGAGATGAGTGGAGGAAGATTATTGAGAAGGCCAAGACCCACCAAGAGTGATGATGATGTGCCGTATTATTTTGATGTTATTCCTCTGGTGGACACGTGGTGTTATTCCGTATTACATTCCAAATTATTATTATCTGTGGTGCACTGTTCCGTATTACATCTGTTGATATTCCGTAGGTATTATTCTGATGTTATTCCTCTGGTGGACACGTGGTGTTATTCCGTATTACATTCCATATTATTATTATCTGTGGTGCACTGTTCCGTATTACATCTGTTGATATTCCGTAGGTATTATTCTGATGTTATTCCTCTGGAGGACACGTGGTGTTATTCCGTATTACATTCCATATTATTATTATCTGTGGTGCACTGTTCCGTATTACATCTGTTGATATTCCGTAGGTATTATTCTGATGTTATTCCTCTGGTGGACACGTGGTGTTATTCCGTATTACATTCCATATTATTATTATCTGTGGTGCACTGTTCCGTATTACATCTGTTGATATTCCGTAGGTATTATTCTGATGTTATTCCTCTGGTGGACATATAGTGTTATTCCGTATTATTATCTGTGGTGCACTATTCCGTATTCAACACGGAGGGAAGAGAGCTCCATGCTATTAATCGGTTCTGCAACCCTTTCTGACCTCACTGTTCAGCGTCTGCCATTAAATTTTCCATGGCACAGATCTCTTGAAGATACAAATGCACAGTCTATCATCTTATACGCCAACCAACAAAATTATAATTCAACCCTTAAAACCTACATACATGGGTATTAAGAATGAATATTTATTTATATTTATTTATTTATTTCTATTTAATTTTAAGTATCAAATTTTGTTTGTACTGTGCCTGTCTTACTAGAAATATCTGTGTTGAGACAGGCATAGTTTACAATATTGTATAGATTTAAAACATAGTAAATAGATAATAAAGTGTTTAAAGCAACATAATAGAAAATATATCATATATATATGAGGTTATATTGTGTTAGTGTGTTTGTTTAAGTGTGCCTATTTTATCTCCCCCCTTGTTTCGGATCCACTGTTTTATTTTGTATTTTATGTTAGAGTTGTAAATTGTGGTTAGCCCGGATTGTTTTAATTCGTCAAGCATGCAATTAAGTAATTTGGGTCCAAAATAGTTACAGCTGCTTTGTCCATACGTGGTATGTAACCTTGGGATTTGTAGATTGAGTTTGTTTGACCGTGTGGTAATTATTGTTTGAGTTGGTTTAAACTGTGTATTTTTATGTTTTTATGTGTATTTAAGAGTAGTATTCGCATAAATTTGTTTTATATCGAATACGTCGAATATAAAATTGTGTTTTTTGGTTAACTCCTGTGTGTCGGTGATGTAACGTAGGTCTACCTGTCATACAAAATATGAAATATCTACCTTAATTACGAAAACTAAAACGTTACATTTTTTGTAATCATCGAATAGACATTTTCACACCAAAATTACTAAATTAAACTGTTAGGAATGTACGGATTTTTTAATTAAAAAATATTTATTCATTACTCTCGTATTTTCGGCCAGTGTGTAAGAGAGAGCAGTATATTGTGCATCGCAGTTAAATCGAGCAAGAAAGAGCACGACAATACCATATATTTCATGTAGGACAGAGATGGCGGTTGCTAGGGTTTCGGCGAGAGCAAAAATAATATAGAAAGAGTACGATAGAGTCGGGTAACGCGTGTTAGACAAAGACGGAGTGCATGCGACTGAAAAAAGCTGGCGACCGCGTCGTTGTATTCAGTTGCTTATGAAATGTCAGCGACAGCGCACGCAAATTCGATTTGCTATGATTTTATAATAATTTACTAAAATAATGCAAATATAATGTTTATCTTATATAAATATATAAAGGGACCTTTAAAAAGTCTTATCTGTATCGTATATATGTATATTTTATCACACATTAAAAACTATGCCGATCTTTAATCAGGTAACGCTGTGTTACTCCACCGTCCCCAAAGTTTTTTTTTAGCACAGTCTTTTAAGAGTTAACGAAAACCATTCAACTCGATTACGAAATCTGAATCGGCAATTAATTTGATAATATTAGCCGATTGGAATAATTCTAAGCGTACAGCGCAATTAATATTATATATGGTATTGTCCTCAAGTGTACGCATTGCTGGTGGCACAGTCCCCTGTTATAGTAATTTGCATTCGTGTTATATTGGGATATTCCTGCTGACGAATTATATTCAATTTGAACATAATAATGTTAATAGTTACCTAATTTTTTTTTAAATGTATTTAAGCTTATTGATTTTAATTAAACAAATTTGTTTTAACCACCTAACTAGTAACTCTACGTCTACCAGTTTCGGTACCGCTGTATCTTCATCAGGACGGACGCAAACTAACTATCCATTATATATTCTAGCAAACAAATCAATTTTCGAACGTGGGCATGGCTATAGTTATGGTGAGTGTAACTGAGAATTTTGATATGTACCGAATTTAAAATTGTATATATCTATCCCTTCCTAAGTCAAATTTCCTATAAAATCTCGAATTCAGAATATTATTAATTAGTAATCCTGATGACTGCATTATTTTTTTTTTTGGACATTGCTGCCTTTGTTTTTATACCCCAAATGTGTAATAAATTATAAAACTCGAGTTTCGGGAGTATCAAAATCTTTCATCGAAGTATTACACTAAGGGAAGTATTTCTGTATCATTATAAGTATTATTTTTATTAGTGGAAGTAGTAAACTAATATAGTAAACTTCAGAAGTAAAATAAAAAGTAACCCATAAAAACTAAGTTTTTATTATACAAGGAGTATATTATATATTCTTTGTAAAATATAACAACAATTAAAGACGAATTAAAACATATAACATAACACTGAACTTACAGTAATTTAATATATTTCTAAAATGTCAGATGTTTTGAGCTTTGATAAGACACTTCATGCTTTGAAGATTAAATTCTAAAAATATTTGTCAGTCAAATTTGATTTTCGACATTCGTAGTGAAGTACCTATTATGTATACCGATGGAGTAATTCAAATTTAGAAAATATTCCGCGACGTTATCGGGCCGCTATGCTAGTAATCAAACTTTTCTAATGATTCCAATTTGAAAAAAACAATAAAATTTCTAATAATCTTAAATTATACTATAATTATTAATTTTTTTTAACCAAAATTTGATAGATCTTCTTGATCGTCGCCACGAGTCTACTTGCCAAGTTTCAGCTCGATTGGATCACGGGAAAAGGGATAAAAATCGATCCAAATTTTTTTCATCCGGCAAGCCGGCAAGCAAGCAGACGCCACGAGTTAATATAAAGGGAGTAATAACATTTTAATTACACTCACGTAGAGTAATCACAGTTCACCCAGTTCAATGTGATGAATAAGATTCACTTGAGGTTTGGACATTAAACTATATGACGGTTTTCAAAAGAAAGTGTCTCAGATGAAATCGCAAACTAGTTAATTCATTTGCAGCAATTGTGGTTATCTACCAACTGACGAGAAAAATCTTCCGCGTCCACTGCGCCAACTATAAAGAATTCTTCACATTTCCGTTGATGGTACAGATTGCAGAATACTACTTTCACATTATGAATACATTTGGTGTAATAGCTCTTCCCCTAGAACAATGAATATGCAAATGTGCCGCCATAAATGTCCCGCAGAATTTGAAAGGCATAGAATCAAAATTCGCTTTATTCAATACTTAAATTCCTCTCTGTACTGAATAACTGGATCATTTAAATTAAATTAAATTCCTAAAATTTGCCATTTTAACAATGACGGAAAAATTAATTCTTTATACATAATTCATTAATTGAATAATTAAATAAAACAATGTCGAAATAACTTCATTCGTTTTTATATTTATGAAAATGTGGTAGAATTGATCAATCTTGTATATTATCGATATATATATATATATATCTAACATTATATATATATACATATATAACATATATATATATATCTATATATAATCATATATATACATATATACCTCTATATATCTATATATCTCTCCTCTATCATATATCCTATCTATAACTATTCTATATCTCTCGCTCTATATCTCTCATACTATCTGTCTCCCTTATCTCCCTATCCTCCTCTCTATCATATCTCTGGTTCTATCGTAGTCTCTATCTCCTCATCTCCTTTCTCTCTCCTCTCTCTCTCTCTATCTCTCTCTCTCTCTATCTCCTCTATCTATCTGTCCCTCTCTCCACCTCTCTCTCTCTCTCATTCCTCTCTCCTCTCTCTCTCTCTCTCCTGCCCCCTCCCTCTCTCTCTTCTTTTCTTACAATCCTTCCTAACTCCTCGCTTCCTCATCTCCCTGTCGCGTTTTTTCCTCTTTTCTCCTGCTCCCTGGTCTCCCCACGCCTTTCCCCCCCTCTTTTGGCGCATCCTCGCTGGGCCCCGCGCCCCCCTTCACACTCCAACCCCCAAACACGACGATTTTAACTTCTTTCAACTTTGCCGACAAATTGAAAACTAGACTGACTCTTTTGGTCGTTCGAAATGAGGAATTATTAAAATCTGTTAGATTGATTATTTACTGATTAAATTTCGATATGGGTATTTTAAAAAACCATTATGGGTGGACACTAGAACCAATGTTGTATTTCTTTTTATGTTATTCAAAAGTGAATTTTAAGCGCCTTATTCTGAAGAAAAAATGGGGAAATTGTGATAAAATCGTGCATTGTTTGATCTGTTATTGCGGCCGTACGTTCATACCTGTAAACAAGGCTCTGGATCCAGGCTGTTGATATTTAAATGTGGTCCAGGGGGTGGGGAAGCCAGCTGGATCATTAGCCAGGAGGCGTATCGAATGCTGGCCGAAACCTTCCGCTCCAGTTCATCTCTTCCCGTAACAACAGGAAAACAATAGCCCCAACTATTAGTCTTCCACCTGTACGCCCCCCTCCCACCCATCCCCGCTCCCCTGGCCATCCCTTCGGGTTGCACTGTTCGGTTCTGCAGTTTTTGTGTAAACATTTTCTTTGTGTTGCGAAGAGTTAACGGTTTCGTATTTTGTGCGAACAGGCCCGCACTCAAGAATTAATACACCTTTTTCTGTTTGCTTTCTTTTTTTTTTGGGCTGTTATTATGTTTATTTGAATTTAAATATCTCTCTCGGTGCGTATTTAAATTATTTTATCGTGCAACGTGATTCTTTTAATTTTCACGTTAATTAATTTTATTTTACACACGTTGGGTCATTTTCTCACTACTACAGTTTTGAGAGGAGTATTTCCACTTAAGAACAGGTGTTATTATTAATTGATGACTGATTTTCTTGAATTTACGATAGTGACAAAATAACATAACGTATCTATCGTATAAAGTTTACTGAAGTAAAATTTAAAGCAATTATAATAACTCATCACTGCTAACATATAAGTAACTCACAAATTTATCGCTGGTACACACATTCAATTTTTATAGAATAATGTGACTTATTTACATATTAATACGAAATATGAGTTTAATAAACACTTATTTAAAATTGTATGATTGTTTTAATACTAAATATTATATAAGATATTTTTTTATGTTTATTTATGTTTTTAGTCACAATACCGATATCCGTATTGTATGTATATACTGTAACAAAATGGTAATCAGAAAGAATTGCGCACTGTCTGAATTCCTTGTCATATGTCACTTTGGAACAACACTATGGAACATCTAGAACTCCTTAGAGCACCAGAACTGTTTACAACATTCAGAAGACGTCTGAAAGAGTCAGGAAGCGACGGGAACATTCTTGGAAACACTAGAAATGTATAGAAAAATCAAGAAAATTCGAAAAACCAGCGTGTTTCGTATAAAAGGACGGAACCAGTACCGCGGCGCTTCATGCATGTTTTGACATTTCTACCGGTGCGGCTTTAGAAACGGAGCGACTATCGTTATCCACTCGATTATCCACGACTGGCCACACTGTGGCCAGTCGTGGATAATCGAGCGAAATATTATGCGAAGAACCTACTTAGGTGCGATACTTGAAAGCGTTAACGCGCGTTAATGACGAGTGATAAATTGCGAAATAGTGTGAATTCTAGACTTGTTTTCAAATTTAATTCGTTTCTAGTGACTTTGTGAATTAATAATAATAATAATAATAAAATCTTTTATTATTTTTCAGTGATTTCGTTTGTCTCTAAAAGCCATGTCGCGTGATAATACGATCAGATTGCAAGATAGAAAAGGGTGTTTTAATTGTGGGAGGCGTCGCACTAGACGATAACTCGCAATCATTGAAATTTTCACAATTTTTTACATTTAAAAAAAATCTTATTTTATTTCCAAAGTAAATAACAAACATTTTTCATCAAATTTCCAATCACAAATTTTCCCGGAAATTTAAACTACCTTGGTTTCTTGCGGTAAATTGCGATAATGCTGGTGATGTTTGTTCTTCGCTCATTTTAAAGCATTAACCGGTCGGGTGCCAGAGCGCAGATCTGCGCTCCCTAGACACGCATGCGAACTCGGCCTATTTTACCTGCATTTATGGGTTTTTAAAGCTTATCATTGGTTACATCTCAAGTTTTTGAACGAATGAACGAGTTCTATTTGTCAAATAACCTCATTTGCCGCGCAAACCGGACAAAAAAATCATTCCAGATGTCGACTTCTAACCGCGCATTAATTTTCTTATTTATCTGTTAGAAAAGTGTTATTTTTAAATAAAAAGGTGTTAAAATTAAGTATTTTTATATATTTAAAACGAAAATATTGAAGTACAATATGTTTAGTGTTATTGTTTCCATGGTTTTATTCGATAAACATGTGCGTACTTTTTTGTAGAAAATAGAACTAAATGTATGTACAAGGATAAATTATTCGAAGTGTGCAAAATATTACCAATTGACCAAAAAGCAAAATATAATATAATTCTAGAAGAAATGATAAATAATATTAATATACACACTGACACATCCATAACTATACAATCAGATCGACAGGACGAACAGTGAGAATACCAGTCACAAACAACGTGTATGGTGAAAGAAAAAGATAATGTATTGTGCCAAGAATCTTTAATAAATTAGATAAAAAATTCTTCGAGATGATGCAAGGACAAAAAAACTTCATTGGCTTCATAATAAAAAGTATTAAAGCTATGTACCTAATCTTACATTATTTTTAATTATCATGTATTACTTGTAAAAAATCATGCAATACTCTATAATGACCTACTCTATAACTGGTAGTGGTTTTTACTAAGTTAACTAACATTCTGTTGAAATTTCGTTACTTATATTCATAATAAATGAATAAGTAATTATTGTACAAGTAATTATTGAAGTCTGTATATTGACAAACCAGAAACTGCAACATCTTAGGGATGAATATAACCATCACAAAAAAAAATGTCTAAAAAACAGCGTGCGCGAATTTGCGCGGCATACTAAAGGTTAAAAAAAAATTGACTGATGAAAATATTGTACCCTACATCCCGACCTGATTCGGATCACGCTAAGTCCACTACTGCAGAACAACTCCCAACTGTATCCGCAACAAAGTTCCAGTTGTTACGGTACCCAGCCAACACTACTCCATTACCCAGGCAACACGAATGAACATTCTGTAATGGATTCGACTGCGTGTTTTCTGTTCTCAAGCATTTAATGTTATTGTGGTTGTTGAGTCTGTGGTTAAGTGTATCTGTATCTCTGTATCTCTGAAAGCGCAAGCCCAGAGGTTTCTCGCATCTGTTCAAATTTGATAATATTTTTATTTTTGATGTGTAACATCTTTCCTCTCGCTTTCCTGCAATCTATGTGCCATAGATTGCAGAAAAGCGAACGAACCGTTACGAACCGAAATGTAACGCATTTCGGTTCGTGAAAATAAACCGAAATGCGTTACAAAAAATAATGGAATGCTGGTACCAACACTGATGTATGTAAGTGAAGCCTGGAGCTGGGAGAACAGGAACGAAAGTAGACTGAATGCAGTGGAAATGAGATCCCTTAGACGCATGATAGAGTAAAGAATGAAGATATTAAGAATGAATGTAAAGCTGATCGTAGCATAAATAATATAAGACGTGGCATGACCAGATTAACTAGATACTGGAAGATGGTCCCGTTAGAAGCCTCAACAACCGGCGAGCCTGCATGCGAAGATGTATGAATGTGGATTAGGCGAGAGTTGTATGTCAGGACAGAAGAGTGTGGCGCTCTATCCTCTCTGCCTACCCCCGTAAATAATGAAGAAATTAAGAATGAATGTAAAGCTGATCGTAGCATAATTAATAAAAGACGTGGCATGACCAGATTAACTAGATACTGGAAGATGTTCCCGTTAGAAGTCTCAACAACCGGCGAGCCCGCATGCGAAGATGTATGAATGTGGATGAGGCGAGAGTTGTATGTCAGGACGGAAGAGTGTGGCGCTCCATCCTCTCTGCCTACCCCCACGAAGAAACGACGTGATCGTAAGTAAGTGAGACATTAAATAAATATTTTCTTATCTAGTCGAGTTTCGATGTATTTAAACAGTTGATGGAAATGGAAAATGGAAGCAACTTGTTGCCTGTATGGAAAAAGATTTACAATTTGTACCAATAGAGCAACAGTTGAAATTATTCATGATTTTCCATAAACTCATTCTATTCTGTCCCGTAATATTAGCCTATGGGGGAAAGCCTTCGAAGGCTTCTATAAAAATATATGTAAATTGGACAAATTTTCGCGTTATGGTGTGATGTACTGCAGCCAGGAATAAATTCGCCCATCGTGTTCAAATTACATTTCGATATGAAAAATTATCATAGAAAAACATTTCATCCGTTTTTAACTCAAGAAAAACGTGATTTTATACTTGAGAATACACATTTAAATATCATTTCTGAAATTCTCCAAAATCAAATTCGACGCTTATTATTTCGGTATAATTTCTTATCGATACATTATACGTTTTATACGGATTTCCTTGAAAGACAAGTATCTTAATTTGTAAAAAGTTTTCTTTTCATGTTGGGAGGCGTATTTACTTTATGAAAATATTTTTGTTTTGATTTCTCGAGTATTATTTCAAGGCTGATTTATTTCATACCTCAATTAATGTATATTATAGATGTGTCACAGAGACGAAACATTATTTTTATGGGAAAGTACGTAAAGAAGTCTTTTGGGTGTACATAGGGCTTGCCACCTATCGTACGGCTGGCTTAAGTTTTACACAATGTAACGTTCGCCATTTCCACCCATGATAGAATACACCATGTCTACTAATTTTTGGTTGAAATATATATTTAAGTTGTATATGTAAGTTGTTTATATATTAAAATTACGTACCATGCTTTACATGTGAGTTGTAAGCACGCGGCCTGCACCAAAGCTTTTTTCATTACCCCTAAATGCCCACAGATGTCGCTATTGTCGCTAAATGAGACATCTATAATTAATTACGGAATTTTTTGATAGCGATATCCTTTATCTGTGTGATGAAATTCATCCGAATTACTAAGATACGCCAGAAATATTATTTCAAATTTTATTAAATTCCCTTTTACCAGTATTTTTCATTCAAAATATTTTGAGTTTTGTTCAAATCTTTCAGAACGGTGCTGGATTTTCGTCACAGGGACATATAATTGATTAATGATGTAATTTATATAAAACAACTTTGTAAACCCCACTTTTTATTGATAAAAAAAATTCATTATGTTTCAGTGCCAATGACTTCTTCGTCAGGATAACAAAAATAAAATTCAAAAATCGAAGTATAGATAATCAAAATATTAAAAAATTTATATATGTTAAATGAATAATATAAAGTACCTACTTAACATGAAAATAAATTTTAAAGATAACTATTAGCAAAAATGACCTGATACAAATTATACAGAATTACAGTGTGATAAATTAGAAATTTTGGAAATAAGAAAGAGTGTTTATAGTAAATTGAATGTTATAAATAATCAGGTCCTTTTTTCAAAGAGTTATTTTTTAAATTTATTTTCATGTGTAGTAGGTACTTTATATTATTCATTTTCCATACATAACTTTTTAAATATTTGGATTATCTATACTTCGATTTTTAAATTTTATTTTTGTTATCATGAAGAAGCCATTGGCTTCGAAACATGTTGATTTTTTTTTCAATAAAAAATGGTGTTTACAAAGTTATTTTATATAAATTAT
Organism: Agrypnia vestita; assembly: GCA_016648135.1. NCBI lineage: Eukaryota > Metazoa > Arthropoda > Insecta > Trichoptera > Phryganeidae > Agrypnia > Agrypnia vestita. Next base: position 16,234 of record JADDOH010015242.1, read on the forward strand.
AATTATGTCACCACAAAATAATTTTGCTATATTTGAAGAAGAAGAGATTAATGATGTCCCTGTAATAAAAATCCAGCACTGTTCTGAAAGATTTGAACCAAACTCAAAATATTCTGTATTTCACATCTCTTCATATTTTTTTGCTAATCTTAATGATTTTGATCGTGTGGTTAAAAGGCGACTGTGATCAAGTTCTTAAGCATATTAAATATTTCGGGTTAGTTTTTGGGATTGCCTATAAGATAAACATAATATATATCTTGCTATGTACCTATTGTAACCCTAAAATATCAAAAGAGGGCCACAAGCATATACATACGCGCCCATGGCGAAATTTTGGGAGTGAGTTTAAGCTAACAAATAAAATAAGCAATGGAAATTATAAGGCACAGCGCCCCTAAAATATGTTTATATTGTAAAATAAGCGCTAAATAAAATCGCAATGAAAAGCTTTATTCAAATTTATGGAGTTAATTTATTTGTAAATCATTTTGATAAATTTAGGCACACATTTAAAAGTATATTTATTTTGTGATAATAATGAGAGCTAATATTTGCCCTGCAGAGTAGAGTACAATTGAACTGTATGTATGATTATTATTATAACATACAAGTGCTGAAAAAATATAAATTTGATTTTTATTTCCTCCTTATTATTTCAATAAATTTTAAAGAGAAAATTGTCCCCAAATTTTGATAAAAAGTTGTCAAATTTGTCAAAAATATCAGATGATTTTATTATTTATTGCCTTGTTATTACTTCCTTTCTTTTGACTCGTGGCGTCTGCTTGCTTGTTTCCTTGACGAAAAAACTTTGGATCGATTTTTAACCTTTTTCCCGTGATCCAATCGAGCTGAAACCTTGCAAGCACACTCGTGGCGACAATCAAGAAGATCTATCAAATTTTCGTTACAAAATAATAATAATTATAGTATAATTTTGGAATTTTTCAAATTTTTAATGGTTTCTTCAAATTGGAATCATTACAAAAGCTACCAACGGCGGCCCGATAACGTCACGGAATAATTAAAATTTGAATTACTTCGTCAGTAGGTGTAATAGGTACTTTACTACGAATTTCGAAAATTTTAGACAATTGGTTCACAGATGAGAGCACATTTCGATTTTTTGGGAAAAAATCAAATAATGAAGAGATATTTTTAGAGATTTCTGACATAGATATTTTTCTACACATGATTCATTTTCAGTCAATCAATTATTTAATTACATGATGGTAAACCTAATTTACAAAGTAAGGGAGTAAAATAAAAACTTGGTTTTTATGGGTTAGTTATTTTTAAGTTAACTTATTTGCAATGAACGCATGTTGAGTTAAATTTATTATTACTATAGATTCGAGAGGAGCAGTCCTTCTCATCATCAGGTGTAATTTTTATGCATTACAAAGTTCAATTTAGTGTAAATTATAATAATCATGTTGCATCACAAAGCAGCTGCCATATCAATCAATAGTATTAATCTTCTTATTTATTAATCAGAAATCGAATTAATCTGAAGCAGAAAAAAATCTCGAACAGTGCGATCTGCCATCGTGATATATATTTTTGATGTGAAACATCTTTCCTCTCGCTTTCTTGCATTCTGTGGCAGTGATTTCGTGAAAAAGGACGGAAATGCGTAACAGGAAATAAGACGCTTGCAATTTCATTTAACCAATGAGCGCGCGCGGAGCACGCGCGATGGAAAAAATCATCGTTTATAAATAAATCAATATCGAGCAAGTGCCATCATAGCGAAGACGCACACTACCAGCCAATGCTTCTGATTTTGTATATATGTTGCAAGCCTGGTATCAAGCGTGTGGATGTTGTAACTTTGATATATTTTGTCTTATATCTTTGAAACTATCCAATAAATAATATTTTTTGTTTTCGTTAATGTTAACAATAACTACCGTTAATAATACAAATTATCAAATTATATGTAATTTATGTGATTATTTTTAAAAAATTATCAAGTTTTCATACAATATGTATGGCGGCACACTATCGCCATCTATGAAAATAAATAAAAACATACCTATAATTGACCAAACACATTTCTAAACAAAATGCCTATGTAGATATACGGTATCTACCTAGCGTGGCAAAATTCAATAATAAATAAATGCACATACGTTTTCTTTACTTGTATTTACTAATTAATAAATATATTGGCATTAGCTTTTTTAAATTTTGATGTTAATTTATGTTGGGGCTCCATTGATATTTTTAATTGTGAGATGTCAAATGTTACACATCATATGCGACTACTGTAAGACTCGCTCGTTTTTTTCACACTTTAATAGATCATTAGGTCAATTTAAAGAAGCCAAACACAACACAAAACCACTGAGGCATGAGCAAGCTACATAGATTTATTGTGACCTCACCGAGAATTGTATGAATCAAGAGAGCTGCCGAAAATATACTGATTTATACAGAATTTTTGCTTTTAGGCGTTTTAGGCAACTATTTTCAACTTAAATTCTCACTTCCTACAAAAGCATCGAATTTTTTCATCGTTTTTCAGTGAAATATTTATTTTATTTTTTAACAAACAGACCGTCAACAGGTCCTAAATTACCCTAATAGATTGACATTACAGTACAAGTATGAATCTTTGATAATGAAAAATAATAAATGATTAAATAAATTGAGAAAAAACTAACCCATAAAAACCAAGTTTTTACTATACTCCCTTTCTTTGTAAAATATAACAATAATTATAGACGAATTAAAACATATAACGTAACACTAAACTAACAGAAATTTAATATATTTCTAAAATGTTTGATGTTTTGAGATGTCAAGATTTTGATATCTTAATGATGATAATTATCATCAATATCGTACCTTATGAATTTCCAGCGTCAAATGATTTAGTCAATCAGATTTGAGTAATGTAGAATTAATGATTATTTGATTTCTTCCTAAAATACCCAATTGTACTAATTCAAATTTTAAATATTCCGTGGCATCGTCGCTAGGCCGCTGAAGGCAGTAATCAAACATTTGTATTGTTTCCAATTTTAAAAAACCATTAAAATTTCTAAAAATTCAAAATTATACTATAATTTTGGATTTTTAGAAATTTTGGAAAATTTGATATATCTTCTTGATCGTTGCCACGAGTCTGATTGCAAAGTTTCAGCTCGATTGGATCACGGGAAAAGGGTTAAAAATCGATCCAAAATTTTTTCGTCAAGGAAACAAGCAAGCAGATGCCACGAGTTAAAAGAAAGGAAGTAATAAAATTCAGACTAACGCAAATCTCTAAATACAATTTTAGGAATAAGTTCCAAAAAGAAGGGAGAATTCATTAGTACTCAAATACAACCAACCTAGCCTCTGTAATTACTTACTTACATACTTACCATCACGCCATTTCCCCGTGGGGGTAGGCAGAGAGAATAGAGCGCCACACTCTTCTGTCCTGACATACAAGTCTCACCTCATCCACATTCATACATCTTCGCATGCAAGCTCGCCGGTTGTTGAGGCTTCTAACGGGACCATCTTCCAGTATCTGGTTAATCTGGTCGCGCCACGTCTTCCGCGGTCGCTCTCTCTTTCTGGCGCCATCAACATTTGCATTGTAATTTGTGATTAATGTAAATGTAAAAACATTGTCAAGGAATTCGTGATTTCCATTTCTCGAGTTACCTTACTCTACATATGTATTGACTGTATTTTTTATTTTTTTATTTTATTTATTTCTTAAGTTAGTTAATATTAAATTGTATATTAACTAGTATTTAACATTCTATATTCTTAAATCTATTACTTATATACTATCCATAATAACCTATATATTTACGTTTACATCTAATCTAATCTATGGTATAATAAATCTTATATATTATATAATAAATAAAAAATCTATAACAAATAATAAATCTTATGCTCTACAATTGAATACTATTTTTACAGTAATTATAGCATTTGTTATTAAATGTATTCATCTTATTTATATTCTTCATGCTTTCTGGCATCTCATCGTATGTTTTTACACCTCTGTACAATAGACAATTCTGCATATATACTTCTTTCTTATATGGTAATTTTATTCTATTCCTATTTCTGGTGTTATATGTATGTACATCACTATTTGCAGTAATTTCGTTCAAAAAAAAATTTGGCATTTTGTTATTGAAAATTTTGTGTATAAATATGAGAACGATATAAATAAGTATTTTTTTAATTTCCATCCAATTGAGTGCTTTTCTCATTTCTTCAATTCTGGTTTATTTACTTTTTTTTAACATGATTCTCATTGTCCTGTTTTGCATCACTTGTAGTTTCTTGACGTTTCCTTCATTGGCCAGATACAAGACTGTCGCACAATAGTTGAAGTGAGGAGATATCATAGTTTTGTATATTAACTTTGTACTACTTTTATTTAATTTTTTTCTCAATCTTCCAAGAAAAAGTATTTGTATTGTGTATTGTATATGTAATAAAAATATGTCTACCGAGGCAAAACTAGCGGTACATAATGGAGTTCTGGTACCGACACTAATGTATGGAAGTGAAGCCTGGAGCTGGCAGAAGAAGAACGAAAGTAGATTGAATGCAGTGGAGATGAGGTCCCTCAGACGTATGTGTGCTAAATCCATGTATGATAGAGTAAAGAATGAAGATATTAGGAATGAATGTAAAGCTGATCGTAGCATAATACATAGAATAAAAATAGGGTCGCTCAGGTGGTTTGGGCATGTTGAGCGAATGAATGAGGAAAGAATGGTAAGAAAGATATATGATGCAATTGTTGACGGCGCCAGAAAGAGAGGGCGACCACGGAAGACGTGGCACGACCAGATTAACCAGATACTGGAAGATGGTCCCGTTAGAAGCCTGAACAACCGTCGAGCTTGCATGCGAAGATGTATGAATGTAGACGAAGCGAAAGTTGTATGTCAGGACAGAAGAGTATGGCGCTCTATTCTCTCTGCCTACCCCCACGGGGAAACGGCGTGATGGTAAGTAAGTAAGTAAGTAAGTATTGTATATTCGTATTAAACGTTGTATGTGCTGTTGTTTTGCTAAATGTACGGAGAGTAACGCAAGCTGTTTGTTAGGAAGGTAGGAAGGTAGAAGTATTCACTGGTTAAACCCCCTTAAGCTTTATTTCACATCCTGACTTCTCAAGGGAAGTACTAAATTTGTAATTGGTTGCATCACGCGATGCAAGCACCTGTGGATTCCAGCCGTTCAGGTCTGAAATTATTTGTTCTACAGGGGTCCAAATGCAATCAATTGTTTTATATATTATATAGGTGCATTTTGAGTGTTTCATTTTTAAACACGTTGAGGGTATGTAAAATTTTAGGATACAGCGAAACGATGCACCAATCAAACGTTCAAATAATTTCCAGGGGTATTCTGGTATACCTAATGTTAATAATTCAAATTTATGTCATGTGCATTTAAAACGAATAGTGCCTCAAGAACTATAATCAAAAATATCTCCTTCTCTTCTTCATCAGCCTTCGTCTTTCCACTGCTGGATATAGGCCCCTTCCTTATTTTTCCATTCTTCCCTGTTGTTGGCTAATTGTAGCCATTTCTTTCCCCCACAGCGACAATATCATCGGCCCATCTTTTTTGAGGTCTTCCGATGCCTCTTTTATTTTCCAAAGGTCTCCATTTCAGAACTCTGGGAGGCCATCTTGCAGTATCCTGTCTTGCAACGTGTCCTGCTCATTGCCTTTTTAGGTTCACCACATGATCCATGATATCTAGTTCTGCGCCTAATTTCGTCGTTTCTAATTCTATCTCTTAGGCTTACTCCAAGCATGGATCTCTCCATGGATGGCTGCGTGCATTTGAGCTTTTCTACACTTTTCTTTGTAAGGGCCATAGTCTCCAATCCATACGTCATCATTGGCATCAAAAATATAAATATCTAAAAAAGAACAAATTAACTTATTCCTCAAATACAGCAAAATTATTTTGTGGTGACATTATAATTATAATTTATAGAAATAAACTTTGTTTACACCACTTTTTTTTATTAAAAAAATTCAACATGTTTCAAAGCCAATGGCTTCTTTATCAGGATTAAAAATGTATAATAACAAAATTAAATTTAAAAATCGAAGTATAGATAATCAAAATATTAAAAAGTAATATATGAAAAATGAATAATAATAAAGTACCTACTTAACATGCAAATAAATTTAAAAGATAACTATTTGCAAAAAGGACCTGGTTATTTATAACATTCAATTTACTATTAACAGTAATGATTGTGATTATTATTATTATTATGAGTTAATCTAAAGCGATCAAGCACAAAAATGTTCTGATACGTTGCTGTAACATTTTCATGATTGACATTTAAGGTGAAAATCTTATAAGCAATTCTTATAAGTCACAACATCACGTTGTTTAAAAATAATGCGTGGGTAGGTACTGTATTCCATTATTGTTGTATTATTAGCAATATAAATATGTAATGGAATACAGTACCAACCCACGCTCTATTCTCAAACAACGTGATGTTGTCACTAATAAGAATTAACTAACTAACTAACTAACCATCACGCCGTTTCCCTGCAGGGGTAGGCAGAGAGGATTGAACGCCACACTCTTCTATCCTGGCACACCACTTTTGCTTCGGCCACATTCATACATCTTCTCATACACGTTCTACGATTGTTGCGGCTTTTAAAAGGGCCATCCTCAAATACTTGTAGTACCTGATCGTGCCAGGTCTTTCGCGGACGCCCTCTGTTCCTGTTGCCTTCAACATTCGCCTCATATATTTTCTTAACCATCCTTTCCTCGTTCATACGTTCCACATGACCAAACCATCTCAGCACTCCTTTCTTTATTCTATCTACCACACTACAGCCAGCATTGCATTCACTTCTAATTTGTTCATTCCTCACTCTATCGACCAAAGATTTTCCACACAAGCGTCTTAGTGACCGCATTTCAACCGCATTCAGTCTACTTTCATCCCTCTTTTGCCAATTCCAGGCTTCACTTCCATACATAAGGGTTGATGGGTGTGATGATTAAATCATCACACAGAATATCGCCATTTTCAGATTTTATTTTGTTTCGAACGCTCGAAAATGTTTCTCTTTGGCTGTGCATATTCAAATTTCTTTCGTGTTTTTATTTAATCTATACCTATAAAACTCAATGAGTTAATCTAAAACGATCAAGCACAAAAATGTTCTAATACGTTGCTGTAACATTTTCTATTGACATTTAAGGTGAAAATCTACCTGTCAAGTTTTGTAGACTAGCTTCGTTATACCTGTATTTGTCAAATATTCCGAACCACGTTGCACGGCGGCAGGTTACGTAATACACAGGTGGCAAATATAAACTGTTCCTACGTTAGGAATAAATATCAGTATATTTGTATCGTTTTGATATTGGCGGGAATAAAATATATTCCGAAATGGTCCAAATTTACATTTTAGGATTTCGCCATGAAAACGTGTCAGTTCTAAAATAAATGTACGTAGAGAAGTTGCGGTTAAAGCCGCGCATTTGCGATTCAAGACCGAATATTGAAAAATGTTTTCTTAGACGAAAATATTTACTAAACATTTTCGATATGAATGATATACAGGGTTATTTGTAAAACATTCATAACCTCGCACGACTATATTCCTGCCTTGATTATGAGTCGAAAATGTTCAAGCTATTATGACTTAATATCAATAGTTAAGGAGATATGCGACATCAAAGTTGGCTTTTTTTTTTTCAATATTTCTGACTTATTTTTTGTAAAACGTTGGACTATCATTACAGTAACTTATATCAAATATGAAAAATTCATTTCCTTTAATACAAGTCAAATAAAAAAAATAAAAATCTTCAAATTCCAATTGGAATTTTTTCAGGCTTTTTATCATTTTATTTAACTTGTATTAAAACGAATGAATTTTTCGTAATCGAAATGAGTTACTGTAATGATAGTCTAACGTTTTACAAAAAATAAGTCAGAAATATTGAAAAAAATGGAAACTTTGATGTCGCATATCTCCATAACTATTGATATTAGGTCATAATAGTTTGAACATTTTCGACTCATAATCAAGGCAGAAAGATAGTCCTGCGAGGTTATTAATGTTTTAAAATAACCCTGTATACACTAGCTGCAACCCGTCAAAAATGACTGAAGTGTGGTTCGCGTCTTTGCTAAGTTATAGTATGTATTTATCAGTAGCGTGTAGCGCATACAAGCAAAAAGCTGTGCATTAGTAAAGATTCTAGGAAACAAATATTAATTAAATGATCCTTATCTCAAGAAAAAGTTGATTTAAAATCCTAGCCGTAGTTCGTCCTACGGCTAGAAGTTTTCTGTACCTAACTTTATGTCTATTCTCTTATGTCTTGTTTGCGCCCAACAAATTTGTTCCATAGATCTAGTCAAGTTGAGAAAAACTCGTCCTGAACCGTGTATTTTTACTTAGCTCAATGTCTGCGAGTTTTTTGTAATAGACAAGTAAATTTTTCATAGAATGGCGTGTTTCTTCGAAAGGTTCTATGCCAAGTGAGAACTGGGCGCACGTCACTTAGAAATGATATTTTTTACAAATTCCACCCAAAACTTTTTGAGTGAATTCTATTTCTCATTTCTATGGTGAATGTAAATACCATCTGTCAAATCATATCGATTATTTACGACGACATTGCCATCGATGATATTATAAAATGTTTGATTTATTTTTGTGAAAAGAAACATTTTTCTGAAATAAGTATTATTCCCGATTTAAATATATGTAAATCGTCTTCGAAATAAATTGTAAATTTTTGCCGTAATACCTATATATGTAAAATATTTATTTATTTAGAAAATCTTGTTTACAATACTTCTTTTACAGTTCAGTTATTTTTGTGGATTAAAGCTACTCAAAATAGTCCATTATTTATTAAAAAAATTAAAAAATGTATATACCCTTATTACTATATATATGTATATATATATATATGAATATATATATATATATATATATCTGTGCATAATCAAATTTCTTTCGTGTTTTATTTAATATAAGTATATTTCCATCGATGAAATCGCCAGTGAAGGTGAAATTATAAAAGCTTTGTTTGCTTTTGTGAGTTCTCTCGGAATATTTTGAAATAGATGAACATCATTTCCAGCGATAAAGAGTCTGCTTATTTAGTCGACAAATGTGGAGAAATTATTGCAATTTGTGGACGCAAGTTAATCAGTTTAATTCCAAAAAAAGATTGTTTTTGGAACTGGAAAGAAAACGCAAAATAAAGCCATGTATTCACTAGGGGACAAATTATCTCTCAACATCACGTGCGGCATAGAGTCTACGTGACGTTGCAACGTCGCGCACTGTTCAGCGACACATTGCGGGGCATTTCTACGTGCCGCGGAAACGTTGCCATGCGCAAGGTACTCGAGCGAGCTCACGGGGACATCGGGCTGCGCGTCAGTATCACGTGGTATGTTTACAAGTGAAAGCGCATGCGTTGTACCTGTCAACTGACATTAACGTGGGGAAACGAAATTATTATTCTCCTCAATCGCCGAACTCATCGCCGTACAATTTTGTGGGACACTTCAAATAGT